>CP139502.1:98327170-98511830 GCA_021014915.2 Artemisia tridentata subsp. tridentata
GAGGTTCAAGGGTTCAGGGACTTGGGTTTTGTCTCTGAGGTTCAGGTTCAAGGGTTCAGGGACTTGGGTTTAGTTCCTGAGGTTTAAGGTTCAGGAGACTTGGGTTTAGTTCCTGATGTCCAGGGGTTCAGGAGACTTGGGTTTAGTTACTGATGTTCAGTGAGTTGAATGACCAGTTCAGTGACTGGGTTCAAGGTTCATGGGTCCTGAGGGTTCACTTTTGACTGGTTCATTGTTTGTCTCACTGAGAGGGTTCAGGTTCCTGGGGGGTTCAGGTTCCTGGGGTTCAGGTTCCTGGGGGTTCAGTGACCTGACCAGGTTCTAGGTTCAAGGGTTCAATGTTGTGTTTTAGTCCCTGATTCTTTATTCAGTTGATCACCAATCTTCAGTCACTACCTGAAGAATAAATACCAACTTCCTGATCAGGCTCAGCCCGAAATAACAACAAAACAGCCCCCTGATTTTCATCCTTTCCCTATTCAGCTCCTTACACCCTTAACACCCGGATGAGAAAAAAAAATTTTCTCAACCACCTCCTTTTACTCTTAGGACTTTTAAGAGACCTCCTCCCCATTCAGTCACCCTAGTTACCAGTGACACTGAGTCTCTTTCAGTGGCACTGAGTCACATCTCTTCTCAACTCCATGAGTTTAATCAGTAGCCTAATAGCTCTTGCCTCTATCCAATCAAGCACAACATACCCTTTTCTTACAACCTCTATCGCTTGATAAAAAATTTTAGACCAAGTGATAAACATCAACTTCTCAGCCCCTTTGAGTTTTACCACACCCTATACCTCCTGTTAGTTACCACTTTCTGATATCACTTCCTGATATCAGTTTTAAACCTGATTGGTCTCAGGCTGTGAGACACCATATTCCACTTATCCCACCAGGTACCATAATGATTTGCTCAGCCCCAAACAACAGTTCTTTGATTCATTCATCACTCCCTGATCCGCAACAGGGACACCTTAAATGTAGTGATTTTCTTGGGTTTAGAGGCTCTTCAAAGACTCATTAGAGAGTCGTTTTTCAGAGACAGATCATAGGTTAGTTACTTCAATTTAATGAAGACGAGTTTTGTTGGGATTGTGTAGATCGAGAGTTTAACTTTCGGAGATGATTAGCGAGATGATTGTGTAGATCCGGTTGTAGTAACAGATCTGTTTGTGGGTTTTTTGTATAATAAGAAAGTGAGTGTTTTGTGTGTAGATTTTTTTGGAAGGGATATGATTTGTGTTAGCTCTGACTGGTGGATCTTAGAAATCCGATTTTATTTTTTGTGTGTGTTGTATTCTTGGTGAAAAGATAGATCCGGTATTTAGATCTGTTGTGTGGGGTTTTTTTTTGTTTTTAGGTTAATCAAATGGAAGGGATTTGGTTTTTGACTGATTTTATTTAATCAGAAGTGGTTTTATCATCTTTTGATGATTTGGTTTGGTGGGGATTTTGTGTTAGATCGAATGGTAGATCTCGGTTTTTTTGTGTTTTAATCTTATTTGTGTTTGGATAAGATTTTTTTTGTGTGGTATGGGGTGTGTTGGGTTTTGTGTCTGGATAAGATTTGTGTGGTGGGTGTGTATTTCGTGGGGTTCAGGGAGGGTTTTGGTGTTTGTCAGTCACCAATAAATGTGTTTCTCCCCCCTTAAAAATTGCTATTTCAGTAGCAGTTTTTGAAGATCACATTTATTTTTTTCATTGAAGATTGTTATCAGCAGCCACGAACGGATCTGGATCATAAGAGTAATCCACCCGCTCTGATACCACTTGTTGTTCCCTTAACATGCTTAGAGTTAACTAGAAAGTTAATCTATTTGTGTTTATGACTAATACAATGTAATGATTACTTCTAACAGTTAATGAAACGTTAATATAAAAACACAGTATTTTCAACGTTTAAATTCTTATTAGAAATGAATCAAAGAATCTATTACCCAAGTGTTTTGCGGAACAAACACTTGGGATTGAATAGACAAGGTATGGTGTCTCCTATCTAAGCTCAAGCTATGCTTAAGTGGTAACAATTCGACCCACTGAGCTATCTCAGGGACACGTTACTCTTTGTAGAAGAAAAAGGGTATTTTGTGAAAGTCTAAGCTTTAATTGCACAAGAATACCTTACCCACTTTTCTCTATCTGTTTGCTATTTATAGGCAAACAAATCAAGAGTACTAAAGATTAAAACTAGATAAACAAATAGGAAGCGTGTCTGACAACTACAACAGTAGTTGTCATTTCCAAGAACCAATAGGATTGCGCCAATAAGTCTTCGAGTGTCTGACCTTACACTTCTTGGACTTTTGGCCACTTGAGGAATGGTTTGTCTGACCCCGATAAGACTTGTTCTTATCTTCTTAAAACCTTCCCTATTTTCCCGCCTTTTATTCAGGCTTTAGGTTCTTCAGGCATTTGTCTTCAGTCTTCAGTTTTTGTTGTTGAGGAGACTGGGTTCAGTGAGCTCTTGTCTAAAGCTCACTGATCCATTACCTTCTTCTTCGTCTCAAGTAACACTTCAGTGAGTACCGCCTCACTGTGTGGTGAATCTTTCTTCTTAGACTCATCCTGAGCATCTTGAAGGTAACTCATTGAGTGACTGTTCACTCAGTGACTTGGAATGTTTTCGGTTTAATTTACACTTTGCTTAATTTGTATTCAAATCTTGTTTTAACGACTCTTGGGTACTGAAGGACCCAACAATCTCTCCCTATTTGGATATAAATTATGCTTAAGTGTTTTTTATCAGTTATGAGTGAGCTAATGACTTCTGCTCATACTGAATGTACTAGAAAGTAAATAAGGACACTGAAATAACAAAAACATCATCTTATTAATATTATTACAAGTCCTAACAAAACTATACATAGTACAAGGATAGTGGTGGTGTTGGCAGATTCATTTAGTCGATCTTATGACCTAGCGCTTCAAGCTTTGGCTTCTTGGACTTTAGCTCATGCTGGTCAGGATGCTCTTGAATCTTTGTTCTTAGGTCTTGGCAGAACCTCACATTCTCAGGAGTCTTGATTGGTGAGGCCATCATGAGGAAACCCAACATTGCCTTGATTCCTGATTGGTCAATATCACTCCATCTTTGGAAGGCTGGGTCTCCAAACTCATCAGTGAAGAACAAACCTCTTTTAGGTTGTTCGATGACCAAGTTGTTCCTGAATGGAACTCCTTCTGGGAGGGCTCTGTTGCAATCCAGACCAGGGACCTTAATCTCAGGCTCAGCTTCAATCTTCTTTCTCTTTCTTGAGGAAGACTGAGAGGGAGCAGGCTGTTCTGCTGAAGCAGGAAGAAGAGATGGAATACTAAGTTCCTGAGGTGTTGCTGCCAATCTTTCACACCTTAGACTCAGGGACTTCAACAGACCAGGGACCACAACATTAGATTTTTTCGCTATTATTGGACCCAACTCATCCAATTCAGTGATCCCGAAGTCAGCGAATCTGAAGGGGTTATGAACCTCAAAGTTTCTCTTGTCAGCACCTCTGTAGACAGTAACAATGGCAGGCTTGGTGTTTCGATGAATCTTGACATCAGTGATTGGTTCTGGTTTCAATCTGCTTGTCATGACCCACTGATATCTCTCAATCCTGTTGTTGCCTAATCTCTTCAGCTCTCTTTAACCTTTCTTCCCTTTTCTCCCTGTGGGCCAACATCTCAGTAGACTGAGCTTTCACGAAGGTCTCCCCACCTTTTCTTCCTGAAACAACTTTTGGAGGCAACCCAATCTTTTTGGCCTCTTCGTGTACCACCTAAATAAGAGCAGCCTTGCTCGCCCTTTCTTCTTCAGCTCCCTTCTTCATTGCCTCCTCTTTCTCCATATGAGCCTGAATTTCCTCATTAGTGAGAAGTTGTATTTTTCCATTTACCTTATAAGGGACCCTGACAGGCTCATCAGGGTCTTGCCTTCTTTCAGAGGAAGCAGGCACCAAGATTGTAGACTCAAGCTCAGTGGTTGTTAGAATGCCTTTGCCTTTGTCTTGGTGGGATGAAGATGGGTGTGTCTCAGGAACCTCCCCCTCAGTGTGAGAATGAGGTTGTTCAGGTTGTTCTTCTTCAGTGACTCTCTCCCACTCAACTGTTGCTTGACCCTCAGTGAGAGCAAAAGTTGGTGTGCTCACTGAAGTTGAGGGAGCCTGACCTTTGAAGGCCTGATAGATCTCATTCATCATTGATTTGATGTCTGAGGTTTCCTTCCGAAGAGTTGAGACCTTAGCCTCAAGAGAAGCCTGAGAAGCCTCTAGTGCTGTCATCCTTGGCCCAAGAGTCCAAGCCAGGGAAGAAGAAGAATTTGCCAAAGATGCCATGTGGGACTCCATAAGACCCAGGGAAGACCTGATGGAGTCCACTATAGAGCTGAGTCCCTGAAGATTTGAGGAGGTCAGCATGTTTACCATCTCAGCCAACTGAGTAGATTGTCGCTGGTAGATCTCAGAAGCCTAAAGAATTGTCTTGTTAAGCTCAGGGTCATCTTTCACTGACGCTTGAATAGTTTCAACGCTCTTTTGTATTTCGGTGAGAGACTCGTTGAACAACTTAAGATTCTGATCAAGATTCGTCAGGGAGAAGGAGATAGATGACTTGTGCTCATTAACATCATCATGATAGGATTCCACTGATTCCTTCAGATCGACATAATGAACAGCAGCTTCAGTGTGTTGATCAAACAATTCTTCAGTTAGCCCAGTAAAGAGAGCATTGTTGGCCTTCTGTAGGAACCTGACCAATTGCCTTTCAGTAAGAGGAAGAATGTTGTCATACTTCTTGAGTTCAGGAGGGCAGGATGAGTCAGAATCTGAAGAATGACCAGCCTAAGATTCAGATTCTTCACCATGAGGAGAAGACTGATGCGATTGTTCAGTAGGTTGGGCATCAGTCTCCATGTCATCACCTGCCTCAAAAACTTCCTCCTGACTCTCTTCCTTGAGATCATCTTCTGAATCAAGAAGTGCCTGAATATCCCCCATAGACTCAATCTCCAAAAAGTTACCCGGCTCCTCTTCATAAGAAGACTTGCCTAGGTTTTGGCCAGGTCCTGACCTCGCCATAAAAACTAAGTGGGTTTGCTCAGCCTGGCTAACCATAATAACTGATTTCTCAGCCTGGTGTTTGGGGTCAGTTCCCAAGTGAATGGATCCGCCTGAGGGGGTTATGAGTTTCGTATCGAAGATTGTTATCAGCAGCCACAAACGGATCTGGATCATAAGAATAATCAACCCGCTCTGATACCACTTGTTGGTCCATGAAATTGAGTAAAACAAGAACAGATTCATTGATAATGAACAATTGTTACAAAGATTACTCAAAACCCACTAGACTACATGATAACATCTTCAACTTCTTAAAGGGGATACTTTCGGTATGGTATCCCCTTAGGGTGACAAATAAACTCTCATTGATCCAAGCTATGCTTGATGATTCAATGACAGGATGCTCCTATCAACTAATACACTTTGTGTATTCTTTTGTTTGTTTAGGAAAAACATACTATCTCTATTACAACAGACACTATATACACAGGTAACTAGACTAAGACATGTGGGGTAGGTATGAGTAGACGTCCACTTGTTGTGAGTTGTCATCCACTTGGTGTGAGTTGTCATCCACCAAGTGGTCCCTCTTCTTCTTCCTCTTTTGTCTTAGTCTGACTTCTATATTTTCTTGTAGAAGTTCGCGCCCATATTTATCAGTCTGCTTGTAGAGATAGCATCTTCAGGGTCACTGAGACATTTGTCAATTCTCAGTGATACTGGTGTTGTTTGTAGCTCGTATACTTTACTCACTGACACCGTATCAGTAAGTAAAGTGTTTCTTCAACAACGTGCTTTTTACAACACTCACTGATTTCTTTATCTGTGAGTAACCCACTATTTTATCAGTGAGTTAGGCTATTTTACTGATGAACTCAAATAAGTACATTTTATTACTATCATTTATCCTATTAATTTGACTTGTTTTACTATATTATGTATGAGGATTGATACTTAATCGTTTACTTTTGTAATTCTCAGGTAAAAACAAGCATTTGGTGAAACTTAGCGATTTTGGACTGATTATGGAGCAAAACATGCATAAAGTTAAGAGTCTACTGAAATGAAGAAGATCAAGACTAATCTGCTCCAGATGCGCCGCATCTCACTCTCGACATGCGCCGCATCTCTATCAAGATATCACCAGATACGATCCAAGATACAAGAGGACATGCGCCGCATCTAATCATGGAGTTACGCCGCATCTTCTGGCGGTGTACGAATATTCCTGAATATTATAATCTTGGACCCCACGCGAAGTTAAGTACATGCGCCGCATCTACTTACTAGATGCGCCGCATCTTCCCTCAGACAGAAACTATAAATACCCCAAGACCAGACGAATTTCGTACACATTATAATATAACCGAAGACCGAACAGGAGAACCCTAGGACGAATTCAGTCAAGGAGGCAGCACAAGACACACCCAAATCAAAGATACAAGAGCTGTAAGAAGGTGCTGCATGTGTTTAATTCATTAAGTAGTTTTGTTTTATTGTGTTAGCAAACTTTAATTCATCAGGATTGGTGGCTTGTGTAATGTGACAACGAAAGATTCCACTCCCTTTAATACTTGCTTTCCCATCAATTAAAGTTTATATGTTGATGTCTTTGGTTACTACTTATTAGTGCATTGATAACCTCTGTGTTTATTAGTGGCTTGCGGGCATTTGACTGCGGGACATAATGTGGCTCCCACGGTTATTACTAAATTGATCACTTAGGAATAACTTTTAGACATAAGTAATCATTAAGGGTTTACTCGCCGATAAGATTAGGACCAACGAGAAAGGGTTAACTACATACACTTCATATAAAGCTATCAATAAAACAAGTGACAATCTACTTAATCATAAGGACAGCCCTCTTATTGTCTCGAGTATTTATCTGTGTACGTGTGTGCTACTTGCTGATTCGTGCCTATTGGTTTATTTTATTATTTAATTGCAAACAAATCGTGCCAGTCTCTCAGGCTGAAACCCCCTTGCGTTAGGATATTAAAATACTGATTAGAATAACGAGATAATACGTTCCACTCTTAGTGATCGACACTCTACTTACCATTATATTCATACTGACCGGGTACACTGCTCGTTAAGTGTGTGTGTTATTGATAAGTCGGCTAAATATAAATTTAAAACTTGAGTAGGCATTAAAACTGCTAAACCGCAACGACACATCACGCGCATCATTTACGTTCAAATCTTGTTAGGGTACTTGGGTCAAATTCTTGACCCAACATAATATAACTGGTTTGACCACGTGACTAGAATTCTCATCACAATCCATTCCTTGTTGTTGACAGCGACCATTTGCAACAAATTATGCCTTATACCTGCTTAACGTACCATCTACATGAAACATATGCCAGAAAAGCCACATAGAACGAACAATATTCACATTAGCTGGACGGGGCACAAGAACCCACGTACCGCTAGTAATTAACGCATTGTATTCGTCTAACGTAGCTTGATTCCACTAAGGATCACAAAGAGCATGAATGTGAGACCGAGGAAGCGAAGAAACGGTAGTACCATGACAGTTCATACGCTCAAGAGGTTTAGAAATGCGTGCTTTAAAACGTGTGACCATTGGACAACTAATGAAAGTGGGAGTGGGTATATCAGTTTGGGCATGGTTGACATTGGAGAGGTGGGGTTGTTGCGTATGGGCTACTGATGAAGGGGGTGTTGGGCTGCTGTTCAAGCTGAAATGGAGCGACAAGAGCAGGTGTAGTGGGCTGGTGGGTAGCAGGCTCAGGGTGAGGTATCGGGCCAGTGGGAGGATCGGGTATATTATTTGTGGGTTCTTGGTGGGCAACGTGTATAGGGCCTGGTGTGGGTTGTTCATTGGCAGCATGTATTGGGCCTGGTGTGGGCTGCTGGCGAGTAGAGTGTATCAGCAGTGGTATTGGGGTTAAGAAGTCATAAGTGGGAGCCTTAAACTTGTGCAAAGATTTGAAAGGAAAAATCTCCTCATCAAATCTAACATGCCTTGAGAGTATTATTTTATTGGTGGATAAATCAAGACATCGGTATCCCCGATGGTTGGCGGGGTAACCACGAAACACGCAAGGAGTGGAGTGCGGTTGAAGTTTATGTTCAACATGTATATAGGGATACAGAGGCACCCGAATACACACAAATTATCGTAAGAGGGTAGTTTGTTATATAGTTTAGTAAATGGGACTTCATTTTGAATTGTAGTTGAGGGAATAATGTTAAGAATATAAGCAGCCATATTGAGAGCTTCCACCCAATAGGACGAGGGTATATGAGCTTGAAAAGGCAAGTTGCGTATGAGGTTGTTAATAGTTCGCAACATACGCTCAGATTTGCCATTTTGTTGTGACGTTTTCGAGCAAGAAAAAAGAAATTGAATGCCAGTTTTGCGAAAAAGTTCAGGAAAACGGGTGTTTTTATATTCACCCCTATGGTCACATTGTAAAGCTTTTATATCTACACCAAATTGTTGATCAAAGCTGTGGAGGGGCGCTTTTTTTTTTTTTTTTTTAAGGTTTAGGTAGGATATGATCTTGAGGCTGTGATACCATACTAGAATGAGTTAATCCCCTTCATTATTTTCATTAACAACCGAATCAATCTTTAGATAAAATAGATTATGTCATGTAACACAAATAACCCTTAATGGGCCTAACTAAATACTAACGACATAAACACAAATGGGCTAAGAGGAATGCACAGATAATAAAAATTATTTATTTTTTAATTTTTAATTTTTTTTATTATTATTATTTTTTATTTTTTGTTCTTTTTTTTAAAATGATTGTCCCACTCATAAATTTGATTGGAACACTCAATATACAAACAGTTAAAACATTTTTTTATTTACAATACAACTGTTTAATGAACATTTTTTAGTGTCCCAAATTCCTAATCAAATATGAGAATGCGCAAATCACCTCTTTTTTTTTACATGCTCCTCCCACAAGTGTTCTAATCATGTCTATTCATTTAAAAAAATAAAAAATAATAAATAATAATAATAATAATAATAATAATAATAATAATGATCATGTTTCGATAAACGAACGACAAGTGTTATGACTTATTTATTGAAATGTTGTCTTTGTTCGACCAATGATGATACTCCCTCCGTTTAATAAAAACTGTTTACTTTGACTTTTTTAAGTATTTCGTTTTTAATTTTGACCTTAAATATTTTTGTTTGCGTTATATAATACTTGATAAAAATTATAGCAATTAAAATACATTTAAATCCTAATCCATTCATATATTTTTTGTCAAGTGTTATATAACGCAAACATAAATATTTAAGGTTAAAATTTAAAAAAAAAATACTTAAGAAAGTCAAAGTAGTCAGTTTTTATGGGCGGATGTAATATACTATATAATCTCAGTACTTAACATAGATAATTTAGTGGCTATACTTTAGCATTGGTAGGACTTGGGAGTTGGGACACACGTCCGAGCATATTTGCTGAACATGATTACATATATAAAAACTAGTTCCACCATACTACTTTATGCCGACTCTCACTCATACCTTCATAAGCATATTTGACAGCATAATCTAGTTTCCTGCATAATCTATTAGGGGGTTGGCAACCGATGCGGTATCACCACGGTATCAACCCCATACCGTGCGGGAACACCGCCGCCGTCCCCACGGTATGGGGCACGGTATGAAACTTACGGTATCACATGCCGCGCGAGATGGAGAGGACGAGAGACGTTGTGTAATTTTTTTTTTAATGTTTTTTAGTAGTTTTATGTAATGTTTTTTATGTTTTTTTAAAAGTATTATGTAATGTTTTTTATGTTTTTTAAAAGTATTATGTAATGTTTTTTTTATGTTTTTTTAGTAATATTATGTAATGTTTTTTAATTTTAATGGAATTTTAGTTTTTTTTTTTTTTTTTTAAAAGAAGAAGATTGTAGTGAGGTATGAGATGTAGTGTGGTATGGGATGCCAACAAAATAAGGGAGTGTGGTATGAAAAAGTAAGGAAATGAGGTGGCATAAAAAGATTGGTTGGGAGTATGGTATGGGATATAGTGTGTGGTATGGGTTGGCAACCCCCTTATACCATTTAGTAAGCCAATTCGATTTCCCATTGTCAATCATTTCACTCACACTCATATTGTCGCAGTCTTAGAGCGCAATCAACGGTTCACACACCTAATGCATTAAAGGGCAAAATATGGTGTGTTAACGCACGTTAACCAATGAATGCTAGTGCGTTAAGGGTGCTTTAACCCATTAACGCCACATTAAGGTGCTTTATAATAAATAAATAAAAGAAAAAAAATTAAAATATTAAAAATAATAAATAAATAAAAGAAAAAAAATTATTTTTACCCCCTCTAAAGTACTATGTATCCGTTGTGTTTAAAAAAAATTACAAAACACCTCATTGGTTCTTAAGCGGGATAATCAAATTCAAATTCAAAATTCAAAATTCAACTATAAGCGTGATAATCAAATTCAAATTCAAAATTCAAAATTCAACTACAAGCGGGATAGTTTCAGTTTCTATTAATTGTACTATGTATTGTCGTTTAACTTTAATGTTTAATGTAATTTGTGTTTTGACTTTAATGATTAATGTAATTTGTGTTTAAAATTTTATGTTAATTGTTAAATGAAGTATTAATTATAGTTTAAGGGTTGATTTTGAAAATAGTTGAGTTAAAGGTGAGTTAAGGGTGAGTTATGATTGAAAAATTTTTAAGGTGCGTTAAGGTGAAAAGGTTAAAGCTGACGAGACAGTGTGTTAAAGTTTAACCCAGGTTATTGTTAAAAGTGCTCTTATAGTATAAAATATAAATATTCCTGTGAGTGATATGATGAATCAGTGGCTCAACAGAACTCCAATTATCACACCACATTAAAGTAAAATTGCCATTTAATTTGTAATCTTATACACCACAAAACTTCTTTGGGTGAGTTCATCCACACCCTCCCATAAAGAGGGTATCCAATCATTGAATAAATTGCGGGCTTGTACGGTATGTATCACAAGTTGTACGATTTGACCAAACTCTCTCTGATGTGACAACATAGAAAGGATATGTATAACAAATCCCAACTTCTTATTTTGTACCTTATTTCCAGTAAATTTTTCCACCCCCACCTATCATTTACATCACCTTTTAGCAAAGGCGTATATGATGTTGTGATGACTAAAATCATTAAACAATGGAAACATCAAATTAATTAGTGCCTCGGTGGCGTAGATACAAACATAAACAAACATAAAAACAACACTAAACCCGCTAACTAAAATGCCAAATAATCGACCTACTACGACTTTAGGAGACATCTGATACGACCCGTCGATGTTGTATCGAGCTAAGGCACCACTTTAAGCGGGCGCAAGCTCCTTAAAAATATTAGAAAAGAAAACCAGTGATATTTTTATTAGATAAATCATATCTTTCATTAATGAATGACACGGTATATAAATACCGAATAAACCCTAACTTCTATCACAAATCGATTATAAGATAGATATCCAAAATAATGACACTTTCCTAATACGACTCAAAGATATCCTAAACATAACTTTCACAATACTTATTGTTAGACCCGTTTCTCGTATACAACTAGACCTCACACTAGATGAGTTGAATAAGGCTTGTTGTAATTGGTTAGTCAACGGGAGTTGTGTAGCGATCAAACCCGATAGTCAAAGTATATATAATATGGCTATAAAAATATGTTATGTCACGTTTAGAAAGAAAATAGACTTCAAGGACCTAAGTCGCCAAGGACAAAATGTATTATTATATGTAGTGTGGCCAAAGTAGAAGAATAAGGACTAGAGGGACCATACTTGCCAAATGGGCAAACTTGCCTCAACAAATATCTTGTGCCTAGAAAATTCTAGGCATTTCTCCATAAATATAAAGGTGTGTATTTGGTCCGGTTATGGAAGAAGAGAGAAAAGGAAGGGAAACCTTATATTGATGCTAGTGATCCAAGGAAGAAGATCATGTCATCCTACCACGAAGATAAGTCCAAATCAAGACCATAAGCAAGTAAGTAAGCTCTAATCTTGTGTTATTAATGATTATAAGTTGGATTCATAAGGATCATGGTGGGTTTGGTAAACCCTTGTTAGATAATGTTAGTTGGATGAGAAAGTAAGTATTTTGTATGATGATTGAGTAGGAATCAAGATGGATAATTAAGGTTTAGCAAGAGAGAAAGATAATGATGGAAGATGATGATGGAAAATGGTGATGGATATGATGATGAAGATCTTGATAGTGATATAATAATATGGTAGTTTAGCTCTGGTGCCTAAGGTAAGTAACTTTGATTTCTATATGCATTAATATCATTGTTCTCTTGTTATGTGTTAATGAATGAGTTGTTAGGATTAAGCCTTGGATTAGTAAGTTGGGTTAATAGGAGGTATGTTAATGAGTGAGGATCAAGAGATAGGACATGGGGTTGAAAGGTCTAAGGTAAGTCGATGTTTGTTATGTGTATAATGTTATGATGTTCATGTGATATGGTTATGATGTTGTTATGATAATGGTAACGAGATTGGTTTGGTCATGAGCCAAATGATTAAAGATGTTCTTGATGCATATATAGATGAATGGAAGTATTAATCATGTATTAATCTAGTTACTTACTAAGCGAAAGCTTACATTTTAGTGTTTCAATGTCCTTGTAGGTTATGTGCGACGGGAAGAAAGTACTTGGATTATAGCTTAAGGATTTGGAAGCGGATTGGAAGATAGTATGCAATTAGGAGCTTAGTATAGAATACCGAGCTCAAGTGTCATGTTGCACCCCCGTGAGTCATTAATGTTTTGTAAAGTATGGTCAAGTGTCAAGTGTAAATCTTGTTGGTCAAGTGGTGTGTAAAAAGTATGTTTTGAGTGTTTACGGATAAGTTAAAGGGGTGTTTGGCACAAGCGTAATTTCACCCATTTTGGGTTGTAAACGGGTCAAGTAATTATGAAACGGATTTAATATATTAAGTTAATGATTTTGGTTAAGTTTGACGTAATACGGATGTGGTATGGGTTTTATATCGCGAAAATGGGACAAACGACAAAGTTTTTGGAGCCTGCAGACTCCCAGCCGGCGGCTGGGACTTTCTGTGAAGGTCCAGCCGCGGTTGGAACTCCAGCCGGGCGGCTGGGACTTTTCTGAGAAGCCCAACCGGCGGTTGGGACCTTCTGTGAAGCCCAACCGGCGGTTGGGAGCGATTTTCAGATTTTGGCGATTTTTGAAAAATCATATCTTTTAAACCGTAAGTCGTCACGGGTCGTGCCACCCGTCGTTTTTAAGGTAATTGAGTATAGTTTCATTTTAAAATAGTCTCAAGGTCTAAATGTTTATGGAATTTTATAAATGGTCAAAAGAGTAACAGGATATCCATAAAAGTCAAGCGTTTCCGCGCAAAAAGTATTAATTTTTGGTCTAAGCGGGCACGGGGTGTAACAACTTGGTATCAGAGCTTCGGTTTAAGTGAATTAGGTTTTCACTTTAGGTTGCCTAGACTTAAACCACTCGTAGACGCGTTGAATGTAAGTTGAAGTAATGCGACTAGTAGATGCCTTTGTGGTATAACGTAGAAGCGCTTATAGTAACAAGGAGATTAGATTATGGCTTAGATATAAAGTGATCATTGCAATGTGTAGTGATTATAGAAGTAATGGATTGGACGTGGGTCATGGATTGATAAAATTATGAGTTGGAATGCATGATATGTATATGTATGCTACGTAAGCGAATGATAGTTCTTGTATCGGATAGACTAAAGTTTTATTTACGTGGATTGAGGTCTAAGAGGTTATGAGTTGTAGACGAAGTTACTAGAAAGTATTTATTGGTATGGTGACATTGTGATTAATGTTAAAGGTGAGAAGTATGTTTTGGTATAATACGCAAAAGAGCAAGATTAACATAGATTACATTATTTTTGGTTTGGTGAATGGTTTGCATGTATGGTATTTGAAGGAATGATGACCTAGTAAGGATTATATAAGTATGGGTATGTGAAGAAGATTTATGTAAAACCCGGAAATTTCAGATTCCTAATTTCACGTCTAAATTTAACTTTTACCTAACTTGATAACAATTATTTGGCACCTAAAATATATATATATATATATATATATATATATATATATATATATATATATATATATATATATATATATATATATATATATATATATATATATATATATATATATATATATATATATATATAATATATATATATAATGTTACAAATAATATGACATAACCAAATTATACATTAATAATATGAGATTCTATATAATTTAAACTATCATACATTTAATAATATTGTATAACCGAAATTTTGCTTCTTTTTGCAAAACCCATTCCATAATACTCGGCCAATCAACATGTATAACCGATCCAAATCAAACCCATTTAATGGGAAATTTACTACCTCAATTAAAAGGAGACGCTCCCCTTATTATTTTAGTGATATGTTTTCATTCTTCCTACTCAAATCATACGAAAAATCCTCCAAATAATCACACAAGGCTGCTATTTTGTTTCTCCCTCTAGATCGAGTAATTGAATGTTTGGTGCAAGGATTGTTGTGGTGCTGTTCGTGTGTGGGTATAAATTCGTGGGTTCATTGCTCTCGTCCTCTTTTCTTCGTCTCGTTATCACAAGGTAATACTCACTCATATTTTCTTTGATCCATTCGACATATGTTGTACGATCTAATAAAACCAATGCAATCTAAAACCTTAATCATCATATGTCAATAATATATAAAAGATGTGTTATATATGTAGTGGTTTCTTCTCTGTCGATCTGTCCGTATTCCAGCCTACTGTTATACGCCTAATTAAAACATGAGTGTGAGGTATATAGAAACCCTAGGCGTATGAATATGTTATAACGAGGGCTGTGGGAGTTTATGTGTGTATCGCGAGTGTGTTTGTGATATGATAACATGGCTCATTGGGTGAAGTATGCATTCTGTGTCGAGCATGTTGGGTTGTGTCTCGTTAAGTACATGGGCTGGGTTAGCCACCTATGTTTGGAGTCGTGGTTGTGTTTGCATGCATGGGTGAGTATCGCAACGCAGGGTCTTATATGGGTCGATCATGTCACGCATGAGTGTGTCAACAAACCTAGAATTAAACCAAAGAATAAATAAAAGGGATATGCGTGTGTATATACTTGAATAAGGATCGGTTTGATTTTTAACGATGAGTTGGTGTATTGATTTTGTGGGTGAGTTTGATTCCATGCTGTCTCGTAATCTTGTTATGACATGTCAATCAGAAAATGGTGGTGCTTTGTCGTAAATATGTATGTATGTGTGATTTTTCTTGTGCCTCGCTTTGGGTTGGGTACCAAAAAGTGATTTTGAGAGATTACAAAGAGGCGTTAGAGTTCAAGTTAATTTTGTATGTGATGATTAGTGTCGCTTGGTGGGTAATTCATGTGTCTCGACCTGTGTACAAGTTATTTTTAAAAACATGTTCTAATATTCACTAACCTTTAACGCTAGGTAGAATATAAAACAAGGTCGATTTTTGAGTGTGTATGCGTTATCGAGAGTGTGTAACTTCGAGATAGGGTTTAATGACTTCGTTTCGAGATTGTTTGGTGTCTATATCCGGTTTCTCCATTTCCCTTCTAACTCAGTATAACCCCAAACGTCTTTTCGGTTAAACCTAATTTGATGTCTCATTTAAGTAAACGCTATATATGCCTATATATTTAATAACAAGCCTTAAAAATCTGTTATGGGATTAAATGAACTTATTAATTGAACATAAAATAATACATGATTATCATATTCGTGTAGATCCGGTGAAGCGGGAGTAGTTGTCATTCCTTTTGTGATCATCTTTGGTGTTTGTTTGCTTTCGTCAAGGTACATATATTCTACCTTTTTCAGTAAGGGTGATTTCGTTCTCATGACTTGCTGATCTTGATCTTTGATTCGTATTAAGATTCCCTAAGCCATTGCTATGTTTCCCTTATACTTTGATTCGTCCTTCATGATTCTTTTGACCTTGATATTTGATATGAACCTTAATGATGAACCTTTGGCATTTGAACTTTGATATGAACCTTTGCTTTGAACCTTTGCTTTGAACCTTTGATATGAACCTTTGACATTTGGACTTTGACTATGACTTTGATGACTTAGACATTTGACTTTGATATGATTTGACATTTGATCCTTCAGTTTGATACCCGAGCCAAATTTGTTTCCTAGCCATGAAGGTAACATGGCCGTGTCATTGATGCACCAATGACATGACTCTAGTGTGGTCGAGTGATGTTCCACACCGTCCCCTTTTGTTATATTGATTATGAACTCGAGAATGTATGTATTTGGCCATTATTATTTGTTCGCGGGGGCGTATGGATGCATCCTAGATTTGTTTTGTATTCGAGGGATATATCATGATTATTATTTGATTTGGTGATTGATGTTGTGTGCTATACACGTCCTTCACATATTTGGGAGGTCACTCCTCTATGGTTATTGATGGTTACTATATTTGATTTGTTTGGGCTCTTGGTGGATTACTGACCCTTTCTTACTTTAATTCTAGTTGTTTATACCTTATGCTTTTCCCCAATGCACCATACTATACATATGTTCGTTCATTTATTTTCGTTTTCGTTTATATATATCTGTTCACTGGGCTTTTTAAGCTCAGCCGCATTTCTTTCCTGCGGCAAGTTTTAGTTCGGAAGTTGGGTTATGGGTGGAGAGTACCTTGGACTTAGAAGACTATCCTGGATTTAGAGATGACTAGAAGAGATTACATTTCAGACTTAGTATTTTGTTATTGTTCTCATTTGTAACCTTGTACTTCAGATTTTTCCTTTGTAACCTTTGGAATTCAATTGTATTATATGAGATGTATGCTTGTGTTTGCTTTGATATGTCACCGTAATGTAGTACTTCTACCCTTATCGGGTTGGGGTGTTACAATTATGGTATCAGAGACCAGGCTGCGACTTGTAATACATTAAACCTTGACCTGTGAAGTTTGGATCATTAAGTTTCCACTGTAGGCGCTCATAAGACAACCTTTGAGAATTTGCTTTAGGATTTCCTCATAGGAACTTAAGTTATTTCCGGTGAGGAATGGGTAGACTAGGACATCTATGTAAGTAGCATCACTCTGATTCGTGCCTCTGCCTTTAGCTATGCCTTATAAGAACATTTGTTTCAGAAGATAGAAAGTTTTGCAACCTAAGCTTAGTAACCAAGTAAGTTGGAATACCTCGGAAACTACATGGATACCTTACACCATTTAAGTTTCACCTTCTGATTTTGATCTCCAATTCCGATCTGTTTGATAAACATTTTGATACCTCTCCGACCATCCCGAAGGTCATTCAACCATAATGTGATTGACACATTTTGTGAATTCATTACTTATGCTGGATATAAATGTATCATCTGATACTACTCAGTTTTGTATAATCCATTACTACTCCTATGAGAATTCTGGAAATTTGTTAACCACATATATAGGAGAATTTGTTCCCATGAATTTTGTCTGCCAATCAGTCCCTTTGGAAGAATATGATATTATTACTATCTCAGTATGGATTTGTTAACTGAACATGATGATGTTGACAACTAGTATCCTATACATCTCACTTTTGACAATTATACTATGTTCGTATCACCAATGATACACACCCTACCTCTCACTTGTGCTAAGAAGCTAATAAGATTCCAACACCTTCAACAGTTCGCTTATTTATCTCAAACACTTTGATAAACCATGTACTTGACTCTGATATATGAACTATCCTTCTGGCTTGACGACCGTATTCGTTCTACGAATCCGTTTACTCTTGATATAATTGACTTTGAGGTCTTTTGGTTATGGATTAGATGGCTCTTCGTAAAGCTACCATAGACTACCGTATCTGAAATGTAATCTTTAACAATCTGCTTCACCCTACTTTTGTTATGATGACTCTCAACCGCTTAAATCTATTAAGATTAATGTTTGCTATGGAAGTGCAGACTCCGACCTCATTTGATTGTCAAGTTTCTCCTGACACCTATTAGTATCCACCGTTGGAAGCTCTGACATTGGAAGTATTTTGTTGTACGAAAATCTTTTGATGCTCTCTGATGAACCTCTTGGTTTTCCCTCCTGCCTAGGAAGTAGAGTTGGCATTGAACTAATCTCAGTTGACGAACCATGATGCCATAGAAGTTGAGAGATTGAAGGAGCTGATGGAATATGATTTTGTTCACCTCAGTGTTTCTCTTTGGATACTCCTGTGGGTATGAAGAAGAAAGAGAAAAGTATGCGGCAGCGTATCGACCATCGTGAACTTAACTGTATCACTATCCGAAATCATTATCCATTTCCGCGTATCAATGATTGATTTGGTCTACCTTTGAAACTCCGTATCTGATTGCATCATTTTAGATTTGAAGGACTGAAGAAACAACCCCAAGAAATTCTGAGAAGTAGGTTTACTAACCGAGAGTAACCTCCGTGAAGTATTTCAGTTTTATTCGTGAAGAAGAAAGTAGAAAATGTGAAGTGATGTGAAAATTCCCTGAGATGATTTCTAAAGTTGCTTTTGTACCCGTTATAAGCTTTATGAGCTTGATTAATGCTAATTTTATTGGCTAAAACGATCATGTTTCCGCGAATGTTTGGACAAATTGTCATAGTATGACATTGTGTTGTGTTCAGAGACGAAAGAGGAACATGGAGACTATTTCTGTTCTAAGTTAGAATGACCCTTTGTTCTGGAAGAGAAAATTGGCGTTCAAAGATCGTAAGAAACAACACAACCATGTATCCTGGGAAGACAAAGTTTCTCACATATAGGACCAAGATTGAAGACCATTATCGGAGTTAGAAACCGTACAGAAGAGTAGTGGAAGATGTTCACGACTGGTGTTACCATCAAGGAAACATATGAGAAGAGGAGAGATGCTTAGAAAGAACGTGATTATACCTCATGCAGCACGTGGAGATTTCAGTTCGGGCATCAAGACAATCAGATCGTAGGGGACGAAATATTCAACACATAACCTGGAGTCGACAGCAACGGTGTTACCTTAAAACCTGGAAGACAGTGCTTGCAAGACAAACATGGTGACAAACATAGAAGGAGAATGAAATCGAGTGGCAAATTTCAAACTGTGCTAGAAGACCTGTCGAAGACATGCAGACTTGCTTCTCTATTCATTTTAGTTGCACTAGGATGGATTGATAGCAAAAGCAGATTTGCAGATGAAAAGATGCACAGTGATCGTGTCAAAGACTCTCGTTGCTACACCACAGTTTCAAGAAGAAGTGCCGAAGGCTTGAGGGACCAGACTCAAGTTTATAATCCCTTCTCACCGTATGATCAGATGGACAAGCGTAGACAGACTACTCGGGCTTGGAAGAAATTTTGAAATCATGTATTTGAGTGGACGATTTTGGAATAAACATTTGTGGTTGGATGAGTTGATTCCGTGAAGGATGAAGTTATTGATGACGTATTCACTTCTGCTTAACCCACTTAAGTTTCCGTTACTTGATGATAAGATCCTTTGAATGATTCGGGTTCTCTATTAGTATTTCCGTTTTGTATTCTTTCTGTATATGTTGGATGACGGTTTTGATATGAGAATTTTGATGAATTGTGGAAGACCTGACGCTTTCGACGACGTGCTTCATTTGACGCTTACAAATTATGTTACGTTATTTGTACGTTCTGTTTCTCTGATTTTGAATTCGTAATGATGATCGATTCGGACCAACCCTAGGGGATAGAAGGATGGTTAGGTGGTTAAGATAGGTTGTTTATTTCACGACTTGAGATAAAGTATGGTTATCATGAGGGCATATTTATATGATGCTAGTATTATGACGTCTGGCCAACGTGATAATACTTACATCATATAACGTGCACTTATTGTGATCATAGGATATTTCGAGGAGTGCCTTAGAAACCTTAGAAATTCTGATATCTGATTGAGATTATCTGCGTTTAGTAAGACTTTAGGTTCATTCTACCTATACGCTTAATCTGCCTTCACCGTTATACGATTTGATATGTTTTGATACTCGACACGCGTTTGCTGACCTCTGTACTTCCGATAAGAATCTTAGGTCCTGTTGTAGAGCTTTCTGCCGTTTGATGTTATCAAACAATCTGTTTTCTATCTGTATGGATTCGATCTGTTACTATGAAGGAGTACACCTATGTTTGCTATATATACGTCCCACATTCGATGAATCGGTTCATGATGATCTGTTATGAATTAAGATATGAGATTTTGGATTCTGTGAAAACAAGATCTGTCTGTTAGGAGAATACCTTTGAAAGGTTATATTGAAGACAAGATTATTTGAAAATCTGAAGAGTTAAGCATATTTATCGCCCTTATATTTCTGCGATTCAGTATGTTCTCATCTGATTTGTCTAATCAAATTCCACAGGCGATATATCCGTCAAATCCTATGTTTTCCATGTATCCCTTCTGAGGAGACACAATTATCATCTGTTACATGTGACATCTTATCCGTTTGATCAGATTCAACCTGATATGTCTCTTTCTGAGGAACCTGAAGCTATTTTAGATCGACAAGATCGAGTCATGAGAAACCATTTTGTTTGAAGACCCTCCCCAAGCATGAGGTTAATCGTGTCGTTCTTTTGTGATTCGCTACATCTCCGTCGAACCTTCGTGACTTCAATTTTCGAGGACGAAATTTTTTTTTAGAGGGGAAGAGTTGTAAAACCCGGAAATTTCAGATTCCTAATTTCACGTCTAAATTTAACTTTTACCTAACTTGATAATAATTATTTGGCACCTAATATATATATATATATATATATATATATATATATATATATATATATATATATATATATATATATATATATATATATATATATATGTTACAAATAATATGACATAACCTAATTATACATTAATAATATGAGATTCTATATAATTTAAACTATCATACATTTAATAATATTGTATAACCGAAATTTTTTCTTCTTTTTGCAAAACCCATTCCATAATACTCGGCCAATCAACATGTATAACCGATCTAAATCAACCCCATTTAATGGGAAATTTACTACCTCAATTAAAAGGAGACGCTCCCCTTATTATTTTAGTGATACGTTTTTATTCTTCCTACTCAAATCATACGACAAATCCTCCAAATAATCACACAAGGCTGCTATTTTGTTTCTCCCTCTAGATCGAGTAATTGAAGGTTTGGTGCAAGGATTGTTGTGGTGCTGTTCGTGTGTGGGTATAAATTCGTGGGTTCATTGCTCTCGTCCTCTTTTCTTCGTCTCGTTATCACAAGGTAATACTCACTCATATTTTCTTTGATCCATTCGACATATGTTGTGCGATCTAATAAAACCAATGCAATCTAAAACCCTAATCATCATATGTCAATAATATATAAAAGATGTGTTATATATGTAGTGGTTTCTTCTCTGTCGATCTGTCCGTATTCCAGCCTACTGTTATACGCCTAAAACATGAGTGTGAGGTATATAGAAACCCTAGGCGTATGAATATGTTATAACGAGGGCTGTGGGAGTTTATGTGTGTATCGCGAGTGTGTTTGTGATATGATAACATGGCTCATTGGGTGAAGTATGCATTCTGTGTCGAGCATGTTGGGTTGTGTCTCGTTAAGTACATGGGCTGGGTTAGCCACCTACGTTTGGAGTCGTGGTTGTGTTTGCATGCATGGGTGAGTATCGCAACGCAGGGTCTTATATGGGTCGATCATGTTACGCATGAGTGTGTCACCAAACCTAGAATTAAACCAAAGAATAAATAAAAGGGATATGCGTGTGTATATACTTGAATAAGGATCGGTTTGATTTTCAACGATGAGTTGGTGTATTGATTTTGTGGGTGAGTTTGATTCCATGCTGTCTCGTAATCTTGTTATGACATGTCAATCAGAAAATGGTGGTGCTTTGTCGTAAATATGTATGTATGTGTGATTTTTCTTGTGCCTCGCTTGGGGTTGGGTACCAAAAAGTGATTTTGAGAGATTACAAAGAGGCGTTAGAGTTCAAGTTAATTTTGTATGTGATGATTAGTGTCGCTTGGTGGGTAATTCATGTGTCTCGACCTGTGTACAAGTTATTTTTAAAAACATGTTCTAATATTCACTAACCTTTAACGCTAGGTAGAATATAAAACAAGGTCGATTTTTGAGTGTGTATGCGTTATCGAGAGTGTGTAACTTCGAGATAGGGTTTAATGACTTCGTTTCGAGATTGTTTGGTGTCTATATCCGGTTTCTCTCCATTTCCCTTCTAACTCAGTATAACCCCAAACGTCTTTTCGGTTAAACCTAATTTGATGTCTCATTTAAGTAAACGCTATATATGCCTATATATTTAATAACAATCCTTAAAAATCTGTTATGGGATTAAATGAACTTATTAATTAAACATAAAATAATACTTGATTATCATATTCGTGTAGATCAGGTGAAGCGGGAGTAGTTGTCATTCCTTTTGTGATCATCTTTGGTGTTTGTTTGCTTTCGTCAAGGTACAGATATTCTACCTTTTTCAGTAAGGGTTATTTCGTTCTCATGACTTGCTGATCTTGATCTTTGATTCGTATTAAGATTCCCTAAGCCATTGCTATGTTTCCCTTATACTTTGATTCGTCCTTCATGATTCTTTTGACCTTGATATTTGATATGAACCTTAATGATGAACCTTTGGCATTTGAACTTTGATATGAACCTTTGCTTTGAACCTTTGATATGAACCTTTGACATTTGGACTTTGACTATGACTTTGATGACTTAGACATTTGACTTTGATATGATTTGACATTTGATCCTTTAGTTTGATACCCGAGCCAAATTTGTTTCCTAGCCATGAAGGTAACATGGCCGTTTCATTGATGCACCAATGGCATGACTCTCGTGTGGTCGAGTGATGTTCCACACCGTCCCCTTTTGTTATATTGATTATGAACTCGAGAATGTATATATTTGGCCATTATTATTTGTTCGCGGGGGCGTATGGATGCATCCTAGATTTGTTTTGTATTCGAGGGATATATCATGATTATTATTTGATTTAGTGATTGATGTTGTGTGCTATACACGTCCTTCACATATTTGAGAGGTCGCTCCTCTATGGTTACTGATGGTTACTATATTTGATTTGTTTGGGCTCGTGGTGGATTACTGACCCTTTCTTACTTTAATTCTAGTTGTTTATACCTTATGCTTTTCCCCAATGCACCATACTATACATATGTTCGTTCATTTGTTTTCGTTTTCGTTTATATATATCTGTTCACTGGGCTTTTTAAGCTCAGCCGCATTTCTTTCCTGCGGCAGGTTTTAGTTCGGAAGCTGGGTTATGGGTGGAGAGTACCTTGGACTTAGAAGACTATCCTGGATTTAGAGATGACTAGAAGAGATTACATTTCAGACTTAGTATTTTGTTATTGTTCTCATTTGTAACCTTGTACTTCAGATTTTTCCTTAGTAACCTTTGGAATTCAATTGTATTATATGAGATGTATGCTTGTGTTTGGTTTGATATGTCACCGTAATGTAGTACTTCTACCCTTATCGGGTTGGGGTGTTACAATTTAGATGCTCGGGTAAGATGTATGGATGAAAATGTGTAACTGTAAGATGCTAAAGAAATGTATAGGTAATGAAGGATACATGAAGTAACCATTGCATAAATTGATAAAGTAAAGTAGTAAGTACCTCAATGATAATAGACAAATGGTATGGCATAGACATGTTCAAATGTTTTAAATCATAATTTGATAATAGACTAATGAAGTATAAGTGTTTAGCAACGTTTATCTTTTATGGAAGGAATGATCGAATGTGGACTTCAAGTATGAATGAGATTAAGTATGTACTCATGTGTTTGTCGTTTATGTGTAAGGTGTTATTTTCTCATAGGCAAGGTAATTATGAATGGTTGTTATAATGTGATGTATAGAATAAGTTGAAAAAGTAAACTGCAAGGGAACCTGAATTAGATGAGTCATGACTAGAATTCTTGTCGTGACATGAAGTGTTAGAAGCTGGGTAGATGAACGAGTTTTAGATTACAACGTAAGACTAATATATGGACTTGAAAATAATTCACGTTTAATGTTGGTTTAAGCCATGTCAAGATTAAAGTGAGTCAATCGGGATTGAAATAGATAACATTAAAAGAATGAACATGTGTAAAATGGAGTAAGAGGATAACGTGAAGTTGACAAGAAAACGATAAGTGTAATGTGACAACTCAGATGAAATATAACGTGTATATTCATATGTACGAAAGTATGAAAAAGATGAGTATTACTAAGATGGTGTCAAGGTAATGAAAAGTGATAGGTGAATAATTAAAAATGTGTAAGGCAAAGAGAAAAGAAAACGGAAAAGTGTTAGTCTAACAAATGCTTGAATAATGAATAATTAGTGAACATAGAATTAGTAAATTAGAAGCGATTGATTGGTGATGACACGTAGTGAATTGTTTATCGTGCACTTCGGTTAGTGCCGGTGATTATATGAATGTATGTTAAAGTAACGGTAATGGAATATGAGTAGGAATGATAAGTGGTATTAGAGATGGGCTAGCAAGTGAATTAAGCAATGACGCTTTAAGTGTGGATCGTAATGATATTAAGCGTACTAAGGTATAGCGTGAAAAGACAAGATGAAACTAACGAATTAATGATTAAGTGTTTAATGACTTGAAGGTTAAAGAATGAGGTTAGGGAATGATGGCATGAAATGTGACCAACATATGGTCTCATTATATTTAGTGACTAAAGACTAATGTTAAAGTGGTATAGAGACGGGGTAATGGTAAGGTAAAGTACTTGAGGTTTAAGTGTGAACGTGAAGTTGTGATAAAGAGTGTTGGTATATAAAGGATGGAAATTAAACAAAAAAGTTTGAATACTAAAAGTTAAATGCGATAAGTTAAGAATGTAAATGAGAATGAGATGAGTATGTAGGAGGATTGAGTATGTACATGAATGTGTAATAATGATAACGATGTTATGGTGAGTGGTAATGAAAGTGAGAATGACTTGACGTATTTGTTGTTAAGTATGTAATAATATAAAAGTTATAGAATGGGATTAAAGTAAGATGATATGTAAAAGATGAGATAGAACGATGTTGCTTGAGGTGCAAAGATAATTAAAAAGATGAGTTAAGGTGTAAGGATGAAAACGTGATGAGTTAAGCGAAAGGATGTGATGTGAAAATTAAACGAGATAAGAATGTGTAAACGACTTAAAATGTATAAGAAGAATGAATGATGCTAATGAAAGAATGAAATTAACCTATGCAAGGTTTAAAAATGGAAAGAGTCGGGCAGACTAAAGGGTAAAGTAAGAAGGTGAAAATGATTTATGCGGATTTAGAATGTAGGATAATAAACACATAGAAATGTGTAATTATAATAAGTAGGTTCACATGCTCTATGAGTTTCCTTTCACTAAAAATAAATGAATGGGATAATGTGTGTGTTACAATGCTATGACTTGGATCCATGTTGGAAATGTGAAAGGTTAAAGATGGCATCCTTCGAGATAACCGAGCTAATGATGATGAATGATGGTATCCTTCGAGATGACCGAGCTAATGATGATGAATGATGGTATCCTTCGGTATGACCGAGCTAATGAATGTTAAAGGATCATTTGGGATATGTTAAAGATCCTTCGGGATAAAACGTATTGCCTTCATCGGTAATGGGGTTGCCTACATCTTTGGTAATAAAAATACCCCCATAATGAATGTGTTAATGATATGGATCCAAGTCTAAAAAGGAAATGTGAAGTATAAAAAGGATGAGAGAATAAAAGTTAAATTGGGAAATAGAAGTACTTGTGCTGTGTTGGAAATATATATAACCATGAGTTTATGTTTCTTGATTTACATCGATTGGGACGTCATTCCATGTAAATGAGGAAGTATGAATGAGTGGGCTTATGTGTTACCGACATGGCACGAGTAGGGTTAGAGAAGTTGAAAGTGGAAGTCTCGAATTAGTTAGAAATTATAAGGACTAAGATAGGAGGGTTAAAATTAGAGTACGTCTTTTAGTGAGACCTAGGAGAACCTATGTTTTGAGTGTTAAGTATAAGTTGAAGGAATTAAAGAATTGTAATGATGCTTAAAAATGTTATAATACGCAATTGTGGCGTGGTACAAAATGTGAGTAATGGAAATAATTGATGATAAGTGTCATGTGTAATGTGACGGCAAACGTTAAAGTATGATGTTATAAAGTCAATTCATGTAATATTTCTATAAGACTTATAAAGGTAAGCGAAAATGACATGAAGAAAGAAGTAAAAGAAATAAGGTAATTGTAGAGACGTAAAAGAAACGGTTAAGTGGTGTTGATAGAATGTGAAAATATTAGCCAAGTGTATTTATGTAAAGTCAAATGGTACGATTTTCTCAAGTAACATGTAGTTAAAGAATGAGAATAGAGGATAAAGCAAGTGAGAATGTGATGTAACGGTAATAGAACGGATTAGAATGATAACTAGTTATAGTGAGTATGTCTCGTATTATGTAATAAGCTAAGTAAGAGTTGTATAGTTATAGAAGTAAGCAGGAAGTAATGTGATTAAGGCCATGTGATGTGTTATAGTATGCATAGAATTGCAAGATCACTTAGATCGTTGCAACTAAATAATCTAAGAATCGAAAGTGCTAGGAATGAGGTGTATTATGTGACTAAGTTTTTGATAGTAATAGATGATAGATTTCGGGGATGAAATCTAAATAAGGGGGGGTAGAATTGTTAGACCCGTTTCCCGTATGAAACTAGACCTCACTCTAGATGAGTTGAATAAGGCTTGTTGTAATTGGTTAGTCAACGAGAGTTGTGTAGCGATCAAACCAGATAGTCAAAGTATGTATAATATGGCTATATAAATATGTTATGTCACATTTAGAATAGAAATAGACTTCAAGGACCTAAGTCGCCAAGGACAAAATGTATTATTATATGTAGTGTGGCCAAAGTAGAAGAATAAGGACTTAGAGGCACCATACTTGCCAAATGGGCAAACTTGCCTCAACAAATATCTTGTGCCTAGAAAATTCTAGGCATTTCTCCATAATTATAAGGGTGTGTCTTTGGTCCTGTTATAGAAGAAGAGAGAAAAGGGAGGGAAACCTTTTATTGAGGCTAGTGATCCAAGGAAGAAGATCATGTCATCCTACCATGAAGATAAGTCCAAATCAAGACCATAAGCAAGTAAGTAAGCTCTAATCTTGTGTTATTAATGATTATAAGTTGGATTCATAAGGATCATGGTGGGTTTGGTAAACCCTTGTTAGATAGTGTTAGTTGGATGAGAAAGTAAGTATTTTGTATGATGATTGAGTAGGAATCAAGATGGATAATTAAGGTTTAGCAAGAGAGAAAGATAATGATGGAAGATGATGATGGAAGATGGTGATGGAGATGATGATGAAGATCTTGATAGTGATATAATAATATGGTAGTTTAGCTATGGTGCCTAAGGTAAGTAACTTTGATTTCTATATGCATTAATATGAATGTTCTCTTGTTATGTGTTAATGAATGAGTTGTTAGGATTAAGCCTTGGATTAGTAAGTTGGGTTAATAGGAGGTATGTTAATGAGTAAGGATCAAGAGATAGGACATGGGGTTGAAAGGTCTAAGGTAAGTCGATGTTTGTTATGTGTATAATGTTATGATGTTCATGTGATATGGTTATGATGTTGTTATGATAATGGTAACGAGATTGGTTTGGTCATGAGCCAAATGATTAAAGATGTTCTTGATGCATATATAGATGAATGAAAGTATTAATCATGTATTAATCTAGTTACTTACTAAGCGAAAGCTTACATTTTAGTGTTTCAATGTCCTTGTAGGTTATGTGCGACGGGAAGAAAGTACTTGGATTATAGCTTAAGGATTTGGAAGCGGATTGGAAGATAGTATGCAATTAGGAGCTTAGTATAGAATACCGAGCTCAAGTTTCATGTTGCACCCCCGTGAGTCATTAATGTTTTGTAAAGTATGGTCAAGTGTCAAGTGTAAATCTTGTTGGTCAAGTAGTGTGTAAAAAGTATGTTTTGAGTGTTTACGGATAAGTTAAAGGGGTGTTTGGCACAAGCATAATTTCACCCATTTTGGGTTGTAAACGAGTCAAGTAATTATGAAATGGATTTAATATATTAAGTTAATGTTTTTGGTTAAGTTTGACGTAATACGGATGTGGTATGGGTTTTATATCGCGAAAATGGGACAAACGACAAAGTTTTTGGAGCCTGCAGACTCCCAGCCGGGGCGGCTGGGACTTTCTGTGAAGGTCCAGCCGGCGGTTGGAACTCCAGCCGGGCGGCTGGGACTATTCTGAGAAGCCTAACCGGTGGCTGGGATCCCAGCCGAGGCGGTTGGGACCTTCTGTAAAGCCCAACCGGCGGTTGGGAGCAATTTTCAGATTTTGGCGATTTTTGAAAAATCATATCTTTTAAACCGTAATTCCTCACGGGTCGCACCACCCTTCATTTTAAAGGTAATTGAATCTAGTTTCATTTAAAAATAGTCTCAAGGTCTGAATGTTTATGGAATTTTATAAATGGTCAAAAGAGTAACAGGATATCCATAAAAGTCAAGCGTTTCCACGCAAAAAAGTATTAATTTTTGGTCTAAGTGGGCACGGAGTGTAACACTTATCCTTACACCTAAACACTAGATAGTTATCCCATAACCTAGTCCTTATACCATGTTGGGATGCCTATGACCCTGTGTAGCTCGAGCGCGTCCTACACCTTTCATGGCAGTCGCAACATTCCCCTCTCCTTCAAAGTCACCTTATCCTCAAGGTGCTACTTCAAAATCTTGCCTCATGTAACCCCAGGATCCAAAACTTTGACTTGTAGTTTAGTCCCTTGTGGATCACATGTTTTGAGTTGTGAATTTGCCTCTTGCAGATCATACTCAAAGCGCAAAGTATGCCTACACAAATGTTGGCACATCGATCTGACAATGAGTTCAAATATTCTTTCATAGCATAAAACTTCATTACTTTGATTGAAAATCAACCAAACTCGACTCGCAGCGGGATACTTTGATTCATAAATGAATATTTTAGTCACAAATGTATACTCTAACACTACATCAGGTGGCTTACGTTTCTGCCCAACATCATCTATCTTATTTACCCGACCATGATATGACCCGTTGAGGTTGTATCGAGATAGGGCACCACTTCAAGCGGGCTAAGGATAAGGCTTCTCCCAAAGTTTTAGGATTCGACCTCAATAGTTCTCAAAGTTGTAGATCCGTGAAGCGTGCTTCCGTTGCACGGGCTAATGAAAAATCTTCACCTAAAGTTGTGGGATTTGACCTTAAGAGTGCACATTGTAGAGCCGGTTTAAGGCCAGAGATATAAAACGATTTAAGTAAGTTTTCAGAAATCCCCGTTACTCGATTTATAAGTACCTCAAACTCACTCTGATATTCGGCTACGGTACCCATTTACAAGAGCTTAGATAGTGCGTCCCGATCGCTGTTGCCCGATGCCATGAACAGTATCTCGAAGAGCAGAAAAAAAATTCCTGATAAACAGTACCGATGAACAATACTTCGTGAACAGTGATCGATGAACATTTTTTTTTTTTGAAATTGGAACCCTAGTATGGTAGTCCTCTCAACGAGGACTCTCAATGAAAGCACCAATTGATACGACCCGTTGAGGTTGTATTGAGATAGGACACCACTTCAAGTGGGCGCAAGCTCCTTAAGAATATTAGAGAAGAAAACTAGAGATATTTTTATTAGACAAATCATACCTTTCATTAAACCCTAATTTGTATCACAAGTCGATTACAAGATAGATATCCAAAACAATGACACTTTCCTAATACGACTCAAATATATCCTAAACATAACTTTCACAATACTTATCCTAACACCTAAACAATAGATAGTTATCACATAACATAGTCCTTATGCCATGTTGGGATGGTCGTGACCCTTTGTAGCTCGAGCGCGTCCTACACCTTTCATGGCAGTCATAACAACATCAGACAAAGCCAATCAATTTGTAGCTGTTCAAAAGTAAAGTAAAGTAAAACAAAAAAAAACAAAAAAAAAAACAAACTATTGTGTAAATATACACATTAAGAAGATAAACTCTTAAAAACAAAAAGTTGAGAACTTGTATTAAGTGCGAGCCACCAAGTAACTTGTCGATAAGTTTATGAGGAGAGTTATTTTGAAAACCAAACAAATCTCACATACTAAGGGACGCATCCTCACCCTCCATTTTAATTTGATCAATGGCTAAGATAAAAGCATTTACTAATAAAAAAATACGGAGGGGCAGTTTGGTAAAATTACAACACAAACAAAATAGATCATATCATCTTAATTTCTCTCATTATTTTCACACACCAAACACGCACTAAAAACACACACTACTCACAAATTTGCACCGATCAAAATAACCTCTCATTTACTCGCATTATCACCGTACCAAACATCAAACTTTTAGCCAAAAAAATCACATCAAAATGGAAGATAAAGACGCGGATGATGCTGTTATAGACCAGAACTTAACGAAGAAGCCTACCGGTGATGATTCGAGTAAAAAACCGGTGAAAAACACAATTTAAATCATCGATTCAGGTATAAAACACATTATCTACATATTTTACTGTTATGCTTAAATAAGGAATATATTGTGATTTTATTATGCAATTATATGAATAATAGTTACATTTAAACTGTTTAATGAGTTTTTTTGTAGAAGTTATTGTGTTTTTAATGAAGAAAAATATGATTATAAGTTTGGTTATCACTATTTATAGATATTTTGATGATGTTATTGTGATAAGTAAGATTTTCAGTTATAGATAGAGTATGTTGATGTTATTAAGATTTTAATGAAGAAATGTGTGATTAGAAGTTAGGTTTTCACTGTTTAGAAAGGATTTGTTGAGGATATTGTGATTTTAGAAACGAAATAAGTGACTAGAAGTTAGCTTGAGTAATGGAATCATAGTGTAAGAACACGGCTAAGCCATTGCCAAAGTTGTAGGCGAAGCCAAAGGCTTAGTTACGGTGAAGAGTTAGAATATGATGTGTTAGTCAAAAATCACATGTGATTAGTTGCCTGAAAAAAGTGTAAAAACTTATATTCTATATCATACATGATAGAAGTTAGGTTTTAAGCGTTTATGGAGATTTTTTTGTTTTTACCAAAAGAAAAGGTATGTTGTATATCTGTGATTACTAAAAGCTGAATTTAAGCCACTGTTAATACTAATGCTTTAGAAGGCTATACATAAAATAGGAGTCAAGAGTTACTAGGAGATTTTTTGGCATTCAAGATGTAAATCCTATTCGTCCTTTACAAAGTAACATGTCCCCCAAGTTGTTGTCAACTGCCTTTGTTTAAGCTTCATATATAGAATTTATTTATGTGGATGAGTTGTTATTATCTATATTGATTAGTTTTTAGAATGGTTTCATTAAACAATTTGGTTTTCAATGAAACAGAGATTAGGCTGGGATTGACTTGTATTGGCGTCTTCTTCTCATTTCTGGGAATCATTTTCTTCTTCGACATGGGGTTACTTGCCATTGGAAATGTTAGTATCATTTTATGCCGTTTCGATTACCATTAGTTTTCTGTTTCCATGTTTCCTTATTGCTAAGTTTGAGTTGATCTTGACTAATGTAAGGATCGTTTTGTTGAGGTAATGAACCAGATCTTAATCATCTCGGGAGTGATAATGACCATTGGTGTCAAGTCCTCTCTGCAGTTCTTCATGAAACGAAACAACCTTAAGGTTTCCAGTGCTTTCTTACAGTTTGTCCTCTATTTTGGTTTACGTGTCTTCATTTTTATAAGCTTTGCTTGATTGATTGCACAGGGTACAATTTCTTTTGGTATTGGCTTCTTTTTAGTTATCATTGGATGGCCCGTAATTGGAATGGTTGCAGAGACTTATTGCTTCATTATAATATTCATGTACTTTTTTGCAGCGGTGTTTGGCCCACACTATCAGTTTTTATGCAAAAGATACCAATTATTGGTTGGGTGTTTCAACAGCCTTTTATTAGATCAGTATGTCTCCTACCCTAGTAATTATATCAGCATACTTGTAGTGTTAATTTTTTGTGTGATGCAAGTGTCTCCTATAGCTATAGGTGGCAAGATTGGTGGGTCGGGTTTGCGATGTTGTCTGTATTGGCATCTATACTTACAGTGACTTTTAACACGTTCCTTTTTTAGCTAATAAATTTGATTTGACAAGTTTGATATAAACACAGTTTTAGTTGACCCGTTGATAAGTACATAGGGCCAAATTGATACCACTAGTGTCTTCCTTTCTTTTTGGCAAATGTATGGCCTGCTTCAAGTACAATTATGGGTACACTTGGCATCACACGAGGGGTATGTCAAAATCTGTAATTTGTTGGTTATTTCTGCTAATAGTAATTACATTGTCTCTTCTTCATTGCAGGATGATATATATTATATATATATATATATATATATATATATATATATATATATATATATATATATATATATATATATATATATATATATATATTGAACGTTTTCAAGAGAAAACCCAAGAGGCTACATTTCTTTCAGGAAAATGAGTTTTGCAAATATTAGGGGAATAAATCAGCAAAGGAAACATGTACATATTCGATTGTTAATAGGAATTCTCGATAGATCTCTTTAATGTTTATGGAAAAAATGGTTTTCACATGACGAGTTAATGTTATTCTATAGCTTCAGACTGTTCAGTTGTATCATGTTTTAGTTACGATTTCTTTATTATTGTTCATATCCCATGTCTTAGTTACAGTATCACAACTTTTTTCTTTTTTCCCTCAAAATCATATGTGATATAACATGTGTTTGGTAATATATTTTATATCACATGTGATAATTTACTGATAATTTCATATTACAAAAAACTATTAAAAAATCACATATGATTTTTAGGAAAATCACATGTGATATAACAAGCGTCTGGTAATAATTTTTATATCACATGTGATATTAATTCTTATTACAAAAATTAGTAAAAAATCACATATGATTTTTTAGGAAAATCACATGTGATACAACAAGCGTCTAGTAATAATTTTCATATCACATGTGATAATGCAATGATTATTTCTTATTAGTAAAAAATCACATGTGATTTTTCTGAAAATCACATGTGATATAACATGTGTCTGGTAATAATTTTTATATCACATGCGATCATGCGTTGATAAAACAAAACAAAACACAAACACATCTTAACTAGTAAAAACATCTTTGACGTTTCGCCATTTGATTCCAGGTTTTGGTTAACCAAAAGAAATACATAATACCAATGCCATATCTTACACTGAGTAACACCAACTATACAACTTACTAAGATGCACAAACCCATGACAATTTAACAAGTTTTCAAGATTACTAAATCTAACATCAGGTATCACATGTCATCTATGTTTTTCATCCTCTAAGCCATATACGTTCATCTTGTCTTTTGTGATGCTTGATTTTGTGTACTATACGCGAGTAGTATCACATTCATAGATATGCGACTCAACTTATATATTTGGTTTGTATGAACACTTGCTGCAGCTAATTACGCCTAAAAGTTTTCACCCATTGGTCTTGCATTGTCCCCTTTCTTGTGGCCCATTCTCAAGCCCCTGCAAATCATACGACCAAACAGAGGATCAAAGAATTTCTCACGACCAAAATCCTCATCGTAGCCATAATAAATGCACTTATATATACAAAAAATGTAATGTATTAAACTTGTGCATTTAAACTCTTTTTCATAATACGATTTGCTTTTCATCAGAGTACCACCACTCCACCATTTCCCCATACAAAACTTTAATTGTGATTTTAAAGTATTAGAGAGAAAACTATATAATTCAAAACCCGATAACCCGACAAAATTAATACATGTTTTATGTATGCACCATTTTATTATTGTAGTTCATCACCACCATTTTATTATTGTTGCTCATTCTATCTTTTATATATTACATCAGATAATGTTTAACGCTTTGGCTGCATTAAAATGTTTATATTATATTATCAGATATGACAATATTTTTCTATGTTTTATCACATGTGATATATTATAACAAAAAGCGTACCTCTAGTAGGTTGTCCATTTTTTCCTTTTTTCGATCTCTTAGCTTTTGCATTCTTTTTTGCTGCAGCAGAACCTACATTTTAACAAACATATATTTCAATAATCATACATGATTTATACTAGTATGTATTTTTTTTACAAACAGATTAATAGCATATGTCATAACAATAAGAGCAGATTAAGGCTTTTTCTGAAGGCATAGCCGAATTGAAGGCTTAGTTTCTAGTTATGCCTTCACATTGTCGAAGGCTATGCCTTCACATTGTCGAAGGCTATGCCTTCACTTTTTTGAAGTCTAAGCTGCAGTGTATGCCTTCGGCTTTGCCGCAAGCTTTGTCTTCTGTTGAAGCCTTCTGATCACACTTTTCATACCATTAAGTATTGGTTATAATGTGGTTTAGAGTTCATTCGTCAACGTGTTCATTATCTTCTCAATGTTTCAAAATGCAGAAACAACATGTAGCACCTCTTCAAACTATATACATGCAGATTATTACACAACTGATGTGCGTGTCGTTGTGTTCAAGTTTTAAAATTTATAAACACGATTTATCCAATTCTCTAATCACACATACGAGCAAGTATACTCGTCCGTGGCAGTAAAGGTGGGTAAGTCGAGATCGTCCCAAGGGAATTGGGGTTGAGGTTTAGTAAATAAGTTTTAGCAAAATGGAGTGTCAATCAAATTTGAAGCAAAATTCTAAAAACAAGCAAGGTTCAATCAATCAAAAACTAATATACTTGTGTGTAGGTTCCATGACAATTGTTTAGAGTAACCAATCAAGTTGGGTGTTACTTGTAATGATGCACAACTTAAAATGAATGATTCTCAATCTATGGTTTTTGTCATGAGAAATCATATCTAAGAATTCAATCTCCTAGTTAACTCCTTTCGGCCATTATTAACTATCACGATAATTCTATTAAGTCCTTTTTGTTGTTTGAAAGCATGTCTTATCTCAAGAATTCCTACGAATCCTTTCGGCCTTTTTCGTGATGAAATCGTTTCCAAATCCATTTTAATGAGTTAAGGTGTTGCTTGTCACACACCACAATCCATACTAATTCGTGCACTAACTTTTTGGAATAAAAACATAAAGAAAACTCCTTTCGGCCTTGTGAATCTTTGAAAATGTTTTCACCAACCAATTAAGCAAGATTAGATTTTATCTCAACAAACTCATAAAACAAGATATGTTTTCATGCATCACTATGATAAGATTACTCCAACAATTGTCACATCATCCACACACAAGTATAACTAAATTACTCCATAACAATCATAACCAAACACAAATAATTAACCAAACTTTCATTCATCATATAGTAAAAGTAAAAGTAGTTCATGATAACTCAACAAGAAATACTTATCAAGGAATTACAAGAACTAGAATTGTGGAACTATAGCAATCCACACTCCTCCAATCGCCTATTATCACAAGTAAACAACTCCACACACGGACGCAACTCTTGAGACTCGAACTCAAGATCTCCTGGACGTTTTTACAGCAACTACAAGCTTTTGGGCAATAATAATAATAGTGGTGTAGCTTTCTTAGGTTATGTCACTTCCCCAAAAGAACTCTCTTTGTAAATTAACCAAGGGTTCCTTAAATAAGTGAGGAAACCCTTCTTATCCAAGTAAAAACGTCCCATATGATTTAACGGCTGAGAAATGATAAGCCTTAATGATTATGGGGCTTAAATTCACCATTTAATGCGACTTTGTAACTTCAGTGTTGGCCAACCGATCGGTATTTGGCTCCTACCGATCGGTTGGAGCTCTCGGTGTTTCCAACTTCACTCCATCCGAATCGGATGCGGGCAGCAACCGATCGGATGGATGATCCTGCCATGCACTTTTATTTTCTTTTATTCATTTCTCGTTACGTGCTTGATCCTTCTCTGTACCATTGATTTCCTTCATAGAACTTGATCTTTTCTTGATATATTAAGCATAGAAGTCTTGGTCTAATCAATTCTTTGAAGTATCATGTGGTTTCTTTCTCGTAACTCTCCTTATGTGCATAATCTCTTCATTTCTTCGTGTTTTCCTCCACTTTTCCTGTACTCGGCTATATTTACTTGCATACACACTTTTTCATCATTTAGCAACAAATACATGCAAATATATCCAAATATGATGCACAAAACTAACAATAACGCACCTAAAAACATGTTAGATTTAAGCGTTATCAAATCCCCCACACTTGAGTTTTGCTCGCCCTCGAGCAAGTCTAATTTTTAGAAAAACTGAACTCAATGGTATTTTCATTATGTTCATGAAAAAAAATCCTTGAAATGTATGCAAATTAAATTGAATTTTGTTAACATCACCAAGTACCTCACAAAGGAAATTTTAAATTCACACAACTCTCGATGGTAGATTTGATTGTAGATCACTCAATTGCTCAGACGCGATTCATGTCTCTTACCATAAGCTTGTACTTGTATCAAAACAACAAAATAAAACATCAAAGAGGTCTTTTATTTGGGTTTAGGCTTCAAAATGGTTTTGATTACCTAACTAATGTATAGATATTTCATACAAGTACATCATAATTCGCTAACAACGAATCCTTGTATAGTCAAGCAACGGATGGTCACTAGATCGTGCCTTGGTTCGCTAACGACGTTATTTGCATAACGGATGGTCACCAATTTACTCACCAGATCGCTAACAACGCTTTTCAACTATCCAAAAACTCGGATGGTCACTAGAACATACATGTGCTACATATCTAAACAAAGCCATCACTAAATCTGAATGCTCGAATAAAGTAATTGGTAAGGGAAAGGGATAAGACATGGGAATTTGATTTGGTTTTATAAAAATAAAAAAAACAAGAATCAAGCCCAAATTCAATCCTAACTCTTTACATCACAAATGATTACTCACCAAACTTCTTCGATCATTATTCCGCATTTCATATAAACTCCATCTTCTATGATAACTCTTTGAATATCTTATTTCCACACATACATAGCTCATTGGTTTTTCTCTCTTTTTTTTTTTTTTTTTTTTTTTTTTTTTTTTTTTTTTTTTTTTTTTTTTTTACCCCCACACTTTGGATGAGCACACGCTACAAAAAATATAAATAAGAGTAGCGACCTCCTTCTTCATTGGAACAACATATACACATACAAGGTGTGGTCAATCATGCAATCATCAAAAATAAATAGTTTCGAACTTCATTCGGACTTGATTCGGGACAGTCTAAGGTGTATGGTGCAATAATTTTTCTGGGTTAAATCAAAAGAAAAGATAGGCTCAAAAGGGTGTAACTAAGGGTATCTAGCATATAATGCTAACAAATGGGTTCCAATTACTAAGGACAACTAACCGATGCGGTTAGCAAAAATGTATTGTAAATGGAAGGCCATTTGGTGAAAATCCTAATTTGCCTCTTATCATTTGAATATATTTTATTACTTGAAAGTAATTTTAACCGTAATGCATAACAAGTACAAGTTCTAGAATCGACATAATCACCGGCACACTCATACGAAATATAAGGCATGAATCCTCACAATATAAAGTGGTGGTAAAATGTACTTAGCAATAGCTACCAAAAACTCTCAAAACTTGACTACATTCCAATTTTTTTTTTTAAATAACCTTATTATTTACCATTGAATCAATTTGTCTATCAACTAGAAAAAATCAAAGGCGAATAAATTCACATTCTAGTTCTTGAAATCCAAAAATCCAAAATTAAAAAAAACTAAAAAAAAAACTTTCCTATTTACTTCCCTCCCCCACACTTAAGTTTTGCATTGTCCTCAATGTAATAAAACGAACTTCAAAGTAAAGGAAATGGAAAGAAAAATAGAAAAAAAAACTACCCGGAAAAATTAGCATAAGCCTAGTTGATCACAAGTAATCTCATGAGTTCTTCCAACTTCAAAAAAATTGATCAACACTAAGCTTCCGTCAATTCTTCCCCTGCAAATACTGCAAACTATGCTCGAAACAAACAAACAAAATACCAAAAACAATAAACCAAACAAACATAATAAAAATAAAAATAGAAATCCAAACAAATCAAAGTTAAAACAAATAAATCCTACAAGAGTTAAAGTTTAAAGTAGTAGAAAATAGAAAATAGAAATAGTTCAACCATCATTGTTTTGAAACCATAATCATAAACCATCATTGATCACTCATAATCCATGTCTGGATCAATCCTCTCATCTTCACTTTCTTCATCTTCATAATTCTCATCACCTTCAAAAATTGTGTACCTTTGTCTTTTCTCTCCAGCACCCCTTGAAGAACCGCCCACATCAAAACTCGAACTCCCAACATTAGGAACTCTGCCATACACCGGCACTGGTTCAGGAAATGGTGCGTACCCAGGATATGGGTAAGGGTATTGGCCAGGATACGGGTCATACTCCAATGGGTAGGGTGGAACATTTGGTGGGTTGTAAGGAGGTACCTCATAATCGGCTTGTTGGGCCACATGTTGAAGCATCGGCATTGAATAATCATAGTTGTAATCTTGCCCCATCCCGAGTCAAAACTACCCGGGGCATGAATATTCCCAACAGGAGGTGGTGGTTGATATGGTTGTTGTTGGTAAGGCTGCTGTGGTGCTCCATGAGGTGCAACCATTTGTGGCTCAATCCAAGCTCCCAACTCTCGTGTCTTCCTATTTAAGGCCGTATTAAAACTCCTCGCATCCCACGTCTCACAATTCAACATCTCTGAACACTTTGCTAACTCTATATCCACATAATAGCCCAATCTTTTCGCCAACTTGGTCACATAGTGACCACCACAAATTTCACTATTGTCTTTGATTCCTGGTGCTCTCCTTGAAAGATACTCGGCTATTATCCAAGCCGCATTTCCATTCTTTTCTTCTAACAACTTCATAACCCAAAGATCCGGTTGATTGCACTTGTCTCTGCTCCCTGTCCTATGCAAAACACTCCAAGCTATCAATTTTTGTAAAATTCTCAACAACGGATTCCTTAGCTTTGATGAATTCCTTCTTGTACAACTTGGGTCACCAACACTATTCCAATACTCAGCCAACCCGGCATAATCATTATGCCTCCTTACTAATCTCACAAAATGAGACGCAAACAAACGATCCTTGATCTCATCTGGCTCGTACAAGCCAAGAACCACTGCAAACTCTGGCAAAGTAAACTCATGCTCTCTACCACAGAGCCTAAACCAAATGCATTTTTTATTTATAAGATCCACAACCTTCCTCTCAAAGTAAAATGTGGTGAAAAACTCCAAACACCATTCACGGTTAACATTCTCGTGAATGCTAAACGCATTCTCCCACGAATAATCATCAAAACTATCACCATCTCCTTCATATACATATCTCATTCTCATCAAATTCCTTAACTCCATCTCACATTCATACTCATGAAATAAACTCCAATCAACTAACCTTGGTTTGGCGATTTTCCTCCCTTGTAACTTTGATAGACGCTCACGAAAAGCGTGCCTCTCTTCGCTGCTTAAACCACTAAACTTCAAATTCTCGTTACACTCTGGAATCACAGTATACTTAACCTTCTCTTTGATATTCCTATTCACAAACTTTTGCACAATTGGATTACTTACTTCACGCGATGAACTCGATCCTCCTGCAAGAATTCTCTGTAGCAACCATGATTATTCGTTAGTATAAGAGTATAAGAAACAAAGTTAGATGATTAAGAAGTCCAAAAGATTCGATTTACAAATCTTCAAAAAGTTTTACCGAGGGCTCCATCCGATCGGTATCTCTCTCCATCCGATCGGATGGAGTTGTGACATTGTCCAACCGATCGGTAGCAACTCGCAACCGATTCGGTTGTACTCACTGTATTAAAAACAAAAAAATTTCGACTCCAAATCAATCCTATCTAGTTCCACTCTTCCTTATCCTGCATTTCATCAATCACTATGGTCTCTACATATCCCACTTATCTCCAAATCATATCCATAACATACTCGCATGATCAATCTTAGAACCTATGAACATATCCAAAATCAAACCTTATTGATGTTCTAATCCACAATGCATCATCCTAGGAACACTAATTAACATCTAAACAACATCTAAAAATCATTAATTTCTACCCAGAATCGATTCAAAGTTTTGACCCTTATGATTCAAAAATCAATTAATTCATTCTTCCTCAAAACTTAATCAATCCATCTCATTCTTTTTGCAATGATCTCCTCAATCATTTACCCATCTATTCCAGAAAAATCATGCCTTAATTCGAACTATATCAAAAACGCCTAAATTTTGACCTAATTCAATCAATCCGAATTAAAACCTAATTGACACAAATTAATGATGTTACTTACTTGTTTTGGTGCCATTGATGATCCTTCAACTCTCTTGCAACTCTTAAAACTCTCCTAATGGTCGAATTAATGAACCCCAAGTGTGGTGGAATGAGTGTGTGTGTGTTTTTATGATTTTTGAAATCTTGGGTATATATACTTCACTCCATCCGATCAGTATTTCATCCAACCGATTCGGATTGAATTTTTGCAGAACTTCACTTTTTCTTTCTTTCTTCAATACTTTGACTTTTGCAATAACAAATAGAAAGTACTTTACTCCCTTAAAAGACTTCACTTTAAGTAAAAATACCACCAACACACTTATTCTCCCAACTTGTTATCCAAACTATCTCTACAACTTCTAAAACAAAACTTAACTCCATAGATTAAAAACTTAATAAAACCATAAGATAACCAAAAGGTCTTAAACTTAAATCAAACTTAAATGCAAAACATTAAACTACTATTAAAAATGCATTAAAAATAAACAAACAAACATTAGCACAAGCCTTGTGCTTTATTCTTCAACTTTTGCTTTTCAACCTTCATCCTTCAAAGTATTCATGCTTCAAGATGTCTTCACTTTGAAATTTTCCGGATAACTTTCGGTTAGTCACTTGTGTTTTAAACTTCCTTGCAAAATTTCTTCCATCCGGACAAATTATATCAAACTTCACATGCCATTCTCCATCACCTTCTTCTTTCTTGTAAACACTAACTCCTTCGGGTCCCCATTCCATATTCTTCAATTGAACCGGTAAGGATCCAAGAAAATCTGTCAATTTATGGAATACAAAAACATTCTTGAATGGATTATAGAAAACCTCCATAGCTAATGCTCTTTCCAACTCATCTTCAATACCAAAGTAACTAGGGACAATCGGCCCATATTTAGGTCTTCCCTCTTCATCTCTACCAACTTCAAAACAACCTAAATGGTCTTCTTCTTCTTCTTCATTCACTTCCTTAATAATCTTGCCTCTAGGTTTTGGATAATAGGTATGCTTCAAGATCCCATCACTAATAGTCATAGTACCTCTACCCATATCTATAATAGCTCCGCAAGTTCTCAAAAACGTTCTTCCTAACAACAAAGGTAACTCCTTATCTTCCGGGATATTAAGTACAAGAAAATCGGCTAAGAAAGCTTGATATCCTACTTGCACTCTAACATTCTTCACTTCTCCCATTGCTTTTGCTCTTGAATTGTCAGCCATAGTAAGATTATATTGATTTGGTTGAGGATTACCAAGTCCTAATCTTTTGTACAACGGGTATGGCATCACATTCACACTTGCTCCTGTATCAGCCAATGCATACATTGCATCGGTTCCATTCACCTTAATTGGTAACACAAAATTCCCCGGATCGCTCTCTTTCTTAGGCAACCCATTTTCAACTATCCTTTCCCTTGCAAACTCATCAAAATTCTTATCCTCTAGCCTAGTTGTTGCCATTATAACCGCATCTAACTTCTTACGATAAACCATGTAATTGTTCAACACTTCTATAACCGGCTTCTCTTCCATAAGCTCCTTAAATTTCATTTCCAAGTTCTCCAAAACAGCTTCTTTTTGTGCTTGAGTCAATGGTTTAACTTCTTGAGGTGATTTGGGCGATGAACTAGATGAACTACTCTCATTTTTAGGGTGGAGGGTTGGGTAAGTTTGTTAAGTGGTGTTTTCTTGCGATTAGCCTTTCCCATTTTAACAATCTCTCCTCTTCCTTCCTTCTTCTCTACCATATCATCATCAACATCAATTCTCATCTCTCCCATAGCAAAATCAACCCTACATTTAGTTTTCACCATGAAATTTCTACCAAACATAACTTCCGGTTCATCCACATTTCCATATTCCAACACAACAAAATCAATCTTGAAAACATGACCATGAATATTAACTTTCACATCTCTCACTATCTTCCTACCATAATCCTCATAATCAAGCCTAACAAAGCCAATCTTACCAAGCATTTCTTCCGTAATGTAATTCTCACCATACTCCATATTAAGTTGAGCATCCCAAGCCTTAACTCCTTCCACACCACATGGTGTAGCATACCTCATAAATGGTACATCAAACTCTTTAGGTGGTGCTTGCGTGAACACAACCACTCTTTTCTCCTTGGGTAAACAAACACTGCTTTCGCCAACTTCTTCTTTCCTTTCTAAACCAATCTTAGCTTCATCCAAAATGCTTTCCAACTTCTCCAAAGAATCTCCTGAATCTCTCAACATCTCTTCCAAATGCCTCAAATATTCCGAAACATTGCTTAAACTTTCCATTCTACTTAAGCACTATCATAACATAACCACAAAACAAAAATTCCAAACTATTAGCGTGAGGGTTAGTTATAATCGAACCATATCAAAATATCAAATCAAAATAAGCTAACAAACAACTTCAAATCATCAAAACATCAAAACAACTAAAAATAAAAAATCATAAAATTTTTTACCGAGGCAACCATCCGATCGGCATCACCTTCCATCCGATCGGATGGGTAAACTGCAAAAGATAAAATCTCACCAACCGAATCGGATGCGGGCGGCCTCCGATCGGTTCGATCGAAAAAAATTTTTTTTTTTTTTTTTATATGATAATAATAATACTAAACTAACTAATGACAACCTCTATTTAACTTGTTTTTGTGTTTTTATATATATATATATATATATATATATATATATATATATATATATATATATATATATATATATATATATATAGGAAACTAAAAAGAAGAAATAACTAATAACTAAATCTAATTAATATAATCCTAATTACTTATCAAGCATCAAATTATCTAATTAACTTTTAACTAATGAACTAATGAACATAAAGACTAATTATAACTCATTTAATATAAACTATAAAACTACCAAACATTAAAATAAATTAACTACATTAACTAATCATTAAACATAATAAAACTTTCTAATACCCTAAATTAATTAATCTAATTACTCTACTAATTAAACATAACATTAATGAATCATAAAAACTGAAAAATAACAAAAAATTACTGAACAAAAAATATTACTGAGACCACCAACCGATCGGATGGAAATCCATCCGATTCGGTTGGTCCGAACCAAACTTTTTTTTTTTTACTTTTCTTTTTAACCTTCTTAAAAAAAAATTAAGACTACTAAGCCCAACTACCAAGAAAATCTTAACAATTCCCTGGCAGCGGCGCCAAAAACTTGATGTGCGTGTCGTTGTGTTCAAGTTTTAAAATTTATAAACACGATTTATCCAATTCTCTAATCACACATACGAGCAAGTATACTCGTCCGTGGTAGTAAAGGTGGGTAAGTCGAGATCGTCCCAAGGGAATTGGGGTTGAGGTTTAGTAAATAAGTTTTAGCAAAATGGAGTGTCAATCCAATTTGAAGCAAATTCTAAAAACAAGCAAGGTTCAATCAATCAAAAACTAATATACTTGTGTGTAGGTTCCATGACAATTGTTTAGAGTAACCAATCAAGTTGGGTGTTACTTGTAATGATGCACAACTTAAAATGAATGATTCTCAATCTATGGTTTTTGTCATGAGAAATCATATCTAAGAATTCAATCTCCTAGTTAACTCCTTTCGGCCATTATTAACTATTACGATAATTCTATTAAGTCCTTTTTGTTGTTTGAAAGCATGTCTTATCTCAAGAATTCCTACGAATCCTTTCGGCCTTTTTCGTGATGAAATCGTTTCCAAATCCATTTTAATGAGTTAAGGTGTTGCTTGTCACACACCACAATCCATACTAATTCGTGCACTAACTTTTTGGAATAAAAACATAAAGAAAACTCCTTTCGGCCTTGTGAATCTTTGAAAATGTTTTCACCAACCAATTAAGCAAGATTAGATTTTATCTCAACAAACTCATAAAACAAGATATGTTTTCATGCATCACTATGATAAGATTACTCCAACAATTGTCACATCATCCACACACAAGTATAACTAAATTACTCCATAACAATCATAACCAAACACAAATAATTAACCAAACTTTCATTCATCATATAGTAAAAGTAAAAGTAGTTCATGATAACTCAACAAGAAATACTTATCAAGGAATTACAAGAACTAGAATTGTGGAACTATAGCAATCCACACTCCTCCAATCGCCTATTATCACAAGTAAACAACTCCACACACGGACGCAACTCTTGAGACTCGAACTCAAGATCTCCTGGACGTTTTTACAGCAACTACAAGCTTTTGGGCAATAATAATAATAGTGGTGTAGCTTTCTTAGGTTATGTCACTTCCCCAAAAGAACTCTCTTTGTAAATTAACCAAGGGTTCCTTAAATAAGTGAGGAAACCCTTCTTATCCAAGTAAAAACGTCCCATATGATTTAACGGCTGAGAAATGATAAGCCTTAATGATTATGGGGCTTAAATTCACCATTTAATGCGACTTTGTAACTTCAGTGTTGGCCAACCGATCGGTATTTGGCTCCTACCGATCGGTTGGAGCTCTCGGTGTTTCCAACTTCACTCCATCCGAATCGGATGCGGGCAGCAACCGATCGGATGGATGATCCTGCCATGCACTTTTATTTCTTTTATTCATTTCTCGTTACGTGCTTGATCCTTCTCTGTACCATTGATTTCCTTCATAGAACTTGATCTTTTCTTGATATATTAAGCATAGAAGTCTTGGTCTAATCAATTCTTTGAAGTATCATGTGGTTTCTTTCTCGTAACTCTCCTTATGTGCATAATCTCTTCATTTCTTCGTGTTTTCCTCCACTTTTCCTGTACTCAGCTATATTTACTTGCATACACACTTTTTCATCATTTAGCAACAAATACATGCAAATATATCCAAATATGATGCACAAAACTAACAATAACGCACCTAAAAACATGTTAGATTTAAGCGTTATCAACAACATACTGGTCCAAGTCTTAGATGCGCATGTAAAGATGTCATTTATGAAGCCCAACTTTAACAATTATATACCAGATGATCTATGTTTCTACACAACGAACAAGATTTTTCAACACTTTGTGTATCCGTTTCGCTTTAACATACATATGCAAACATTTGTCAAATAACACCCTATGCATTGCAATAATGACAAATATACAGTAAAGTATGCAAGAATTACGTGATTTATGACATTGTGAAAATCAAGATACAATAAGAAAACTACGCTAAGTCGCTAACCACATTTTTATGCACAATTCCTAGTTTTATAGTGTAGTTTTGCTTAACATTAAGAACGAAGCCTCTTTCAAGTCATTAAGCTATTAAGCACTTTCCGGTGAGTGGATAAGTTCGTTGTACTTTGATAATACAATAAGCTTATAAGCGCCTCAAATAAAGAAGTTAGTTTGATATATAATAAATTAATGACGTTTTCTAGTCATACAAGATAACGGTTTTGCATATTCTATGGTCATTATTAGCATAATTTTTCAGGTAGCCAACTATGTCACTACCTGAACACTTTACGAAACTCACCATCCTCACGACGACACCAGCTTACGATCTCGTCTCCACGACCACCTCATCTCCATGAAAAATGCAATATCACAAAATAACCTCAATTAGAAACTTATTGCCCAAAGCTAAAATCACATGTGATATATTTCATATTAACTAAAAAGTGCTTATTACTAACTCATAAGTTAAAACCAGTTCAGCTTATATCAGCAACTTAATTTTTCATGTCATTATTAGCATAATTTATTCAGAACATAAGTTAATGATAAGTTAATTGATAAGTTATTCGGACCATATAAATGCCTAATTATACAGCTTATTCACACTAACTTATGATCTATCGTAGAAAAATAACTTATTAGAATGAGCTTACTCTTAACAGCTTATATCAACAACTTAATTTTTCGGGTCATTATTAGCATAACTTATTCAGAACATAACTTAATTCAATCAAATGCTAAATGATAAGTTATTCAGAACATAAAAATGCCTAATTATACAGCTTATTCACACTAACTCATGATCTATAGTAGAAAAATAACTTAGAAGAATGAGATTACTCTTAACAGCTTGTGTTTCATCACTCTCCTATTCATAAGCAACAATATCTTTAGTATACTTAGCAGTAAGAGCAGGATTATACGGAACAAAACTTTGATCAACAACATCACACAAAACATAATTTTGCCAAACACAACTTTGCTCACTTGCTTGAATCGAATCTATAACACCTGATGATTTGTCAAATAATATGAATAAGCTAGCTTATAATTTAGCACAATAACTCAATTGATGATAACTAATAAGTTATTAAGATCAATCACCCAAAAAAAGGGATAAAAACCTGATCTGATGAAAAGAACGAGATTAACTTGAAGCTGGTGTTAACGAATTGAAGAACGAGATGAAAAGAGCATCGATTAATGAATTAAAGAAAAGAATTTTTATTTTCTTGATGACTGGGTGAGGTATTAATCGAGAGAGAAAAAACATGAATTAAAAAACACACAGTTTGTGTGTGTATTAAATTGATGTTATTAAAAAACTAAGTCTATATATTGGATGCAAATACCCTTGTAGTATAAATTGTTGATTTAATCTAATCCATTGGATAAAATGAAGATAGATGGTGGGGATTGATCCCTTGGTATGTAAACAAAGTTTTGTCCTCAAATGACCTTAAATCTAAGTTTACATATCGCCCTTTATATGGTGGACTCGACAAACATAGTACTATTATCAACCTAGTTGAACCATATCCAGTTATCCACCATGGTATATGATTGAACAAATAATTGCACAACCAAGCCTTCGATGGTGATCAAAGGAATAATGGGGTGTTGAGATTACGCCAAGCTCGTTCTTAACCTGAAATAAGAAATACGAAGACACTACGTTAAGTGATTGCGCAGGGGTTGGACCATGCGAACCACCTCCGACGTGCGAGTAAGTATGTGTAATGGTAATGTAGGTCATAAATTGAGAGAGTGAAGTTAACTTACTTTGTTCATGCCCGACTAAGCTATTTATAGGGGAGAAATAGGCCTTAGTGGGCGGTTTGCACATGTTTCGGAGATCATGGGGGCGTCCCATGATTTATGGTAACCGCTAGGGCTTTGTAGCCCACGATCTCTACTTTGGGGGGAAAGCCAAGGGAAGAGGAGACATGGGTTTGACCAGGTCAGGATCGTCCTTCGTGCTAGTTCCTTCGTAGGAGATACCCCGAAGGGCTTAAGGCTTCGATTGGCGGATTCCCACATGGTAACCAGTTCGGAGGCGAATGGTTTTACGCCAATGAAACGTGTTAGGAGATTAACCTGGGCCTCCGAAGAGAGGGCTTTCTACAGGCTCGAAGGGGAGTCCTTCGACCCGTTTGGAGGGTACATCATCAAGCCCCCCAGTCTAAAGTGATATATACGTACGAGTATAAATTGCATTCGACTCAAAATATAACCCATACACCATTCGTTTTGTCACAAAAATGTATAACGAGAAAATATAAGGATTTAAACTGATTTCCGCATTAAATGCAAAATCATCATTATCCGCCCACTCGCCCATAGCCATATAATGGCCGGATCTTCGGTAAACGCAAAACGTCATTTCAAATTTTGTATCCGTTTGAAGTCCGCTTATGCATTAGATATAGATGAAACACGTGTGTGGCTAAGATTAAAAAACATGATGGGTATTTAAACCCTTAAGATTGTAAACCCTAGATCACTTTCACCTTCCGCCCAAAATACACAAATACCCATCTGCGTGTTTGTGCTTCCGTTGGAACGATAAGGTAAAAATTCTAGCCTTTTTCTTTGATCTTTTTACTATTTTAATAGCAATATGAGCATGGCAGCAAAGAGAATAATCAGAGAACAAACATGTACTTTATCAAAAGCAGCATTATCTGAATTCCTTCGTGAATACCCCTTACCTGTTGGGTCAAAATCATACTTCCAAGTAAAAGACAAAATGTTTTGATGCCCCCGCAGGGTATGTGGGCTTGTATGTGCACGCATTTACCCAGTCAAACCTTCGGATTCCACTTCATCCTTTGATTCTTGAGTTTTTGCAATACTATAAGGTGCACATTTCCAGATTTAACCCCTTTGGGCTAGCCAAACTGACTACCTACATTGTGATGTGTAAAGCTTACGGGCATGAGCCCTCATTAGATGTTCTTAGGGGTTTTGTTAATTTGTATCCCGGCGGGGATTGGGTGACTATTGCCAAAAGAGGTGAACATGATGTTCTCGTCCTTGTGACGAAGCCCTTTTCGAATATAAGAAACTGGAAAGGTCAATTCTTTTATGTTGAAAGTACAATTATACCGTCCGGTTACCCAGCTTTGCTTGATGAAGCGTTTATGTATGATGAGAAGAAATATAATGACCCGTTGCCCTACGAGGTAAGGAGCGAGCCCTTGTATCAGCGACTTGCATGACATCCTGCTAATGTCCAGACATTCCCCGAACCTATCCTGTTCATGGCTGGTATTGCTGAGAGTTGGGAAGGCTCTCCGTTGCGTCCTGAAATAATTTGTGAAGGAAAAAGTATGTATATATCTTATTTAAATAATTTAAATAACTTATCTGCTGATATTCATCTCCTTTTCGTTTGTTTTTGCAGAGATGGCTTTCAGAAATTTTGTTGTTGCCGGAGGTGCCAAGGAAGTTAGTTTCATTCCAAGGGAACCTCAAGATGCAAGTTATGGAGTTGGATCTCCATCTAGATCTGTTAACAATAATGATGTCGATGCCTCTGCAGTGAAACCTCTTTCAATACTTCCTCCTACTAAGCCAGTGAGTACTGATGAAACCCCTCTTCTTGTGGAGGACATTGCTGATTCCGATGACCCACCTTCCGATTCTGATCAACTGAAGATCACGGGCTCCTCTGGTATTGCAGACAGGGTAAGGACTAGGAAAGGTACTAGTGCCAAAGCTATCAAGGCTGCCCCAAAGAGGAAATCCAATGCTCATACTCCCACATCGAGGAATATCAAGCAAAAAGTAGAGAAATCACGTGGGAAAACCCTGATGTACTCGACTGAAGAAATTGGTGATGATGACATTCATGGTGAGCAAGCCACCCTTCACTTTTCTTTTCTTAAAATGCTCTGTATCTTATGTTTCTCTTGCTTTTGTCCTTTATTTAGGGCTGCCTAATACCAAGGAGCTGCCTGATGCCCTTTCCTGCCGCTTGCTTGTTGAAAATGTCACTCCCGCTTCTTGGAGGAAAACGATGACTGAGATGTCTATTGAAAAGCTGTGTGATCTCTATGACAAAAGTTACACCCGGCAGGCCATGTTGGATAACCATTTTAGTTTTCGTACAAGGGCATTGATTAACAAGGTTAGGGAGGCTAAAGAGGAGGTTGCTGTCATTGTAGCTAGGGAGAAAGAGAGGGAGGAGAACTATGCTAAGTTGGAGTCCAGATGTGATGAAGCAATGGCAGATTTTGAGAAGCATCCAAGATACGAGGCCCTTCGAGCAAAGATGGAAAATCTTGAAGAGCAGTTGAAGAATTCGCAGGCTGAGTGTGGTAGGCTAAAGGTAGAGGAGGCTAAAGTTGTTGGTTATAAGACCCAGGTGAGTGCCCTGGAGTCTAAATGTGCTGGTTTGGAAACTGAAAGGGTCAGATTGGTGAAGCAGGATGTCAAGCGCTGTCAAGAGTTGGATGAGTTGAAGTTTGAATGCCAAAGTTTGAGGAGAGATAGGGCTGAGGTTGTATCGAAAGTTGTCCCCTACATTGCTATGGAGCTATACCATAGCGATGAGGTGGGAGAGGTTGTGGGGAAGCTAGTAAATGCGGCTATATTTCATGGAAAGTGCATAACTTTGGAGGAGATTGCTGAGACCAAAAAACCAGTTGCGCTGTCGGAGGTACCATACTACCGTCTGAATTATGTGCGAGAATACGATGAAGCCGGTAATGCATTTACCACAGCAGAGTACCCCTTCCTTGTCGAAGCAACCAAAGATCCTTCAGCCTCCATCGAAGATCTCTTCTCTAAAAAATCAAAGAAGATACAGCCTCCGTCCCCAACCAAGAGGACCTTATCTGTGAAGCCTATGTCTCCAGTTCACCAAGAGGATCCAAACTCTTCTAAAAATGCTTAAAGGTTGCTGTGTGGGCATTAATTCAGTCTCTGGGGGTGGCATGTACCCCTTTTTAAACAATTTACCATGGTTGAAGGCATGTGCCTTTGTGTTTAACAATTTGTGGTGCTTTTGTCAGGTGTGTGCCTGCTTGAACAATTTATCTTTCGTATGTCTGGGCTTCGGCCCGAAACTTAGACAATTATTCTTATGTTTATGTTGGATATGGCCTTATAAATGCCAATCGTAGGGATTACATCCCGTTTTTGATATCATGCTTATCTTTTCGTACGTTTTCTTTTCTTTAAAAAACGTAAACATACATCCTGAGCTTATATCCTCATTGTGTGTATTTTGGACCAAGATTTTGGCAATCGTATAATTTGACTGCGACAGAGGGTCGCGACCCACTCCGTCTTTATCCTTAAGTTGCAGAGGGCTTTTATTACCCTAATACTTTATAGGAAAGTTAATGTGAATTGTAACGGATGCTATTTGTATACAAGACATGTGTCTTGCTTCATCCTTCGACATTGAAACTTGTAAAGTACTTGGCTGAGCAAATCTTTGTTGTATAAAACGAAACAAGAGATTTTGAGGGAAATGCGTTATATCATTAAGTGGGTAGGGAGGATTACATCATTTGTAGAAATGAACACTAGGACACCTACCATTAATGCTTCTTTCCCATGTGAGAAGAATGCGTTACATGAAATTGAAAAACAACTAAGTGCTTCTTTTTTTTTTTTAAATAATAATAAGTCTTATATGTAAGAACTTACGAAAGCCAGTATCCAGTTCTTCGGGCTCGCGTGCTTTGCTTTCGCAGCATCTCTCTTTGCCACTGGACCCTTCGACCTCGCTTTGCTTGTGTTTATTTGAAGGACATATTCTTATATGCCCTCAGGATTTTGGGTAGCTTATCAACCCACTCATGCTGATACTGTCCCAACTTTGTCTCGATTTCAATGACAATGTCCTTGTCGACACAAGTGAATATTTGTTTCACATTCAGGCTTTCGCAGAAAGGAGGGAACACCCCTTCGGCAAAGTGTTTCCCTTTATAAGAAGTGATGACTTGTGGGACTCCAAACCTGCAGATTATGTGTTCCCACACAAATTTTTCCACATGCTTTCCTGTTATTAATGCCAAAGGCTGAGTTTCCACCCATTTGGTGAAGTGGTCTATGGCTATGACCAAGAATTGTACCCCTCCGGGGGCTGCTGCTAGGGGTCCAATTATGCTGACTCCCCATTGGCCGAAAGGCCTTGCTGATGCGATAGAAGACGTGTCATACTTTGATGGGTTTCGAGCCCTTGAGTACATCTGACATGTTGCGCATGCTTTGATTACTCCTGTTGCATCTTCTAATATAGATGGCCAATAGTACCCCCATCTTGCTACTTCTGAGGCTATGGATCTAGGGCTTACGTACCTTCCACAAGATTCTCTATGAATATTATAGAGGATGCTTGAAGCTTGCTTCAGTCCCACACAACGAAGTCATGGGGACGAGCAAGACCTTTTGTAAAGGTTTTCCCCTATAAGCCTATATTGAGGGGCTTTAACTTTGATCTTTCGTGCTGTTTTCGGATTATCGGGTAGAATACCACTTATCAAGTATGTCCTTATTGGAGTCATCCAGCTAGAGCCTTCGTCAGAGGCTTCATCTTGCACAATTGACCTATGGGCCAATATTTCTACTAAAACCTCTCTCGGGTAGGCGGGCCATAGTCGTTGAAGATAGCTTGTTTAGGGCGCCTGCTTTCTTATTCTGGCTTCTACAAACATACGTTACCTCATATGGTTTAAATTCCTGAAGAAGCTCCTTGGTCACGTCCAAATACTTCTTGATTGTAGGCAGTTCTATCGCCTGGGAGCCTTTGATTTGGTTGGTAACTAGCTGTGAGCTTACGAAGGCGGAGAGGCCATTAGCCTCCATGCCTTTTGTAAGCCGGAGGCCAGCTAATAGAGCTTCGTACTCTGCTTCATTGTTCGTAGCCTTGAACTCAAATCGCAATGCGTAAGCGTACTCTTTTCCTTTTGGGCTGATTAGGATTAGACTCGCTCCCGAACCATCGGAATTCGAGGTCCCGTCTATGTATAGTTTCCACTTCTCCTTCATCCTTGGTGGTTTCTTTTTGTCTTGACTGTGTTCGGAAGGTGCTTTAGCGATAGGACTTGCGAATATCATGTTTCTGACAGAGTCTGACCCCCTATGCCTTTTTGATGATTTCGAAGAATGCAGATTATCGGTAGCTTGGGCTTTTAAAGAATTAACCTTGACCCCACGCTTAATTGGTGTGACGTGTTTGGACTTTTTAAGCTTATGTTCTGCGTCGGAGGACCTGCCCTCGGTCCTTAGTGCTCGGGGGGCTTTAACTATGTCAGAACATGTCTGCGCGAGGGTTTCCTTGTTGGCTTTGCGCAGCTTTTCCAGATTTGTCTTGGGATCAGTAGGGTGTTGCTCTTTGTTGACCATCGCCTGCTTTAGATGGTACTCATTTGTCACAACTTGCTTTTTGGTGCTCGTATGACTTGGAATAGCCTTCGAAGGCTCCTGAGGGCTTTCCTTGATTCTTCTATCAATTCCTCTTTCCTTTCTATGAAGATGACTAGAAAATACGGTTCCTATTCCATGAGGTGTGTGGAATTTTATTGCCACGTGTATGGTGGATACCACGATGCCCATCCTTTGCATGGCTGTCCTTCCTATCAGCAAGTTGTAGGGGGAATTGGACCTTACTATGGTGAACATGAGGGTTTCTGTTCTCGTGAGCTTGCCTTCTCCAATGGTTACTTCTAATGGAACTTCTCCCAGAGGCCACGAATGCTTGCCAGAGAATCCTACCAAGGGTATCTTCGAATCAACCCTTCGAGACTTGATCGAAGGCTCAAGCTTTCGGAAGCAACGCTCATATATGATTTCACAAGGGCTTCCGCAGTCCATACAAGCTCCATTCATTTTCTGGTTAGAAATGAGGACTTCGATGACCACTGGATCATTCGAAGAGACCTTACCTGCGATAGGAGGAAACGTTATCTCCCTTATTTCGTTAGTCTCCGGCTCTGGCACCTTTCTCTTTAAACTGGTTTCGCCCCAATGAACCATGAGTATTGGGGCTTCGAGAGGAGTAGTATCTTTAGCCAATTGAGCGTCGGTCATCTTTTCCTTTCCCTTCTTTATACCCTTCACCAAGTGTGCCAATTGCCCGGACTTCACAGCTTCTTCTATCTGTTTCTTTAACTCTCTACAACTGTTCGTATCGTGACCATAATCTTCGTGAAAGTGACAATACTTGCTGGTATCCCTGTTTTTGCCCTTACTTGTCATACGAGGGGGTGCTTCGAAGGCCTTAGCAGCCCTCTTCGTAGCAAGTATTTCCTTTGGTGACTTGGTTAGACTGTTTAACAAACCGTGGTTGGGACCTTTGTTGTACGGAGAAAACCTGTCTCTGTTCTTGTTCTTGTTCTTAGACCCTTCCCACGAAGAATGCTTCGAGAACTTGTTGTTGCTGTCTCTGTCTATCGGAGCCCCATTAGTGGATACCTCTTTCGCTTCGATCCAAGTATACGTCTTTTCCATTAACCCTTTGTAAGTTGTCGGAAGGTCGGTGGACAAGAATTCCACCAAACTCCGATTTTGAAGACCATGTACGAAACCCGAAATACGCTGATCTTCATGAAGACCCAAAATCTGCAAAGTCTCATCGGTGCACCTAGTAACGAAGGCCCTTGTGCTTTCGTTTTCCTTTTGTTTGATGTTGTGCACCGTTAAATGAGTCCTTGTGAACTTCTTTTGCTGACTGAAATGTGACTGGAACTTAGCCTTAAGATCATCAAGATTGACGATGCTACCGGGCTTTTGCCCATTCCACCAAATACGAGCAGAATCCCGTAGGGTGTATGTAAACATGTGACAGGCCACCGGCATAACCCATTTTTGCATCTTGATAGCCCCTTCGAACAAGTGTAAGAAATTGTCCGGATCCCCCTTCCCATCATAGGTCCCAATGTGCGAAGGCATTTTCAACCCATCAGGCAATGGGTAATCTTCTATCCATCTAACGAAAGGTGTAGCTGAACCCATAGGGTCTGAGTATAGACAATTGTAAGGTGGTGCATACATGGGAACAGTATTATAAGGATTGTTGTTAGGGGGCATTCCCATAGGAGTTTGACTTGGGTAGGACTGATAAGGTGTATTCATGTGATGAACTCAAATAAGTACATTTTATTACCATCATTTATCCTATTTATTTGACTTGTTTTATTATATTATCTGTGAGAATTGATACGTTAATATTTACTTTTGTAATTCTCAGGTAAAAACAAGTACTATGTGAAACTTGGCGATTTTGGACTAATTATGGAGCAAAACAAGCAAGATATTAAGAGTCTACTGAAATGAACAAGATCAAGATCATTCTGCTCCAGATACGCCGCATCCTACTTCGTACATACGGCGCATTACTATCAAGATTTCACAAGTTATAATCCAAGACGGCAAAGGACATGTGTAGAACATGAACATCTTGATTGTGTGCTTGATTCGGGTGGCCTTGATTCATGGAAGATAAGATCTATGTTGAGTTAGATGAAGATGAACTAGAGAGAGAGAGTGGGTAACTCAAAAAACAAAAAGATTAGATTAAGTGAAATGTGAGTTCCAACCCTTCCCAAGTATGGGAAGGGCTTATATATAGTACCTAATATTTTGCCCCTAGTGGGCTGTGGAGTGAGCTGACAGTGGGGAAAGCCCCGACCCACTCCACAAATATATATTTAACTAAACTAATACTAATATTACTAATAATACTAATATAATATAAATAAGCCTACGAGCTATGTGAATGCTAAATAGATGCTCGGGGTGACCGAGCCTTCATCTGAATATTTATCTTCCTAACAATCTCCCCCTAAGGGAGGTCACCCCGGAAATAATAACTTGAATTCTTGCATTCTGTCTTCTGACCTTGACGTTATAGCTCGTAGTCTTTGATTCTTCAATGTCTTTGATCATTGTGCTTACAGCAGTGTTCTTTTGATGATCATTCTTAGTCTTGGATGATCTTTGAGTATTCTTCGACTTTATCATCCAACATTTGTCTTCATGTCATCGTTCAGCAGTATGTTTCCATGTGATGTGATATTCTTTGAGCCGACATGCTCACACTATTTGGTGTCATGATCTTTAGCATCAGAGTAAGCAGAAGCTGTGTTGAAGGTCTTTAGGTTGATCATGACTTTGTTGAATTCCAATGATGATGTAGTGTGAGCATGTGGTGCTGGATTGGCATCTTTTCTGTAATCTGCTACAACCGCAATCAGCTGCAACTTCAATCAACTACAACCGCAAACAGCTGCAACAGCAATCAGCTACAATCGCCAGATGTTCCTGCATATGACAGTTAGCAATAAAACGTCCGGTACTTACAGGTTCGGACTTTGAGATTGTTAACAGCATAGTGTGAAAACTCTCTCTAATCCTTACCCAGACCGTTCCTAATCGAAAACCCACAGAGGGCTTTTTAAGATCGAACCGTAGCACATCAACGATTAGGTGAGTCGCTGGAGATCACTCCACGACTGTAGACCGTTTGAAACCACCGCGATCACTAAGCGTAATCCACAGGGAATTACCGAAGTGACCTGCTTTCAGGGCTGCTTGATGTTGACCCTGGCAGGAATTTCCATTCAATCATTGAGAATTACATATGTAAATTCTCTCATAAATGTTCTGGCAGATTGCTAAGATCTGCGTAGGACTCATGAGTTTACACCTGGTGTCCTTAATATTGAACAACCAGTGTAGAAATAGTTTGTGTCCCTAAGAGATCTTTTTATGCATCTCGTGGCTCTAGACTCTACAGTGCGTTTTGATTTAGTGAGCGGAGGCTGGAGAGGACTGCCACCTTTTCAATATCATCTAACTCGGAGTGAGAGAGACGATAGGAATGTATTGAACTCCGTGACAATTGAAACAAGGATCCTTTGAGGGACCTTGAGTGGCTAGGGAGGGTTGTGCAGCGTATCACTGGGTCCATGATACTTTGTCTTCAATGCCAGCAATCAACTATGTGATTCTGACAGCATATGTATTGACCCGGTTTCTGCCTAAGTTGTAAGGAGGGCTATTTCTTTTCACCCTTTATCTTTACAATTCTTTTTCATTCTTCAACCCCTTCAGTGCTTACCGAGACTTCATTACTAGAACCTTGTTGGGTTTGTTCCAGTTCTAGCTCCATCTCAGTCGGCACTCTTCCCTAATTCACTTTTCTCCTTTTTTAATCATACCTAAGGACTTCTACACTATCTAGTGGATTGTCCCTGGGTAGATCCCTCCGGCTCTGGCGGGATCGTGGGAACTTGAACCTAACCTTACCATCCTTATGACTCCATGCATTAAATTAAATGGTCGGTCTTTGGTGTTCTTCCACAATTGCCAAACCAAATCTTTGAAAAATCTCTCAAAGTGTTCATGATTCTGAAACACATTTTTGCAAACACTTGAGAGTTTTATATTTTTCAAATGCTCCCCCTAAACATGTGCTCGGTTGATTGTTTTATAAATTTGCACATGTTAGGTAGAGCTCGCACTTTTTGAATTGATTGATTTTCCAAGAACATGATCATCGCGAGACACGCTTACATCACTAGTGAACTAGCTTGAAATTATTACCCGTCCAGATCACATTCAAGGAAAATCGCTCAAAATCGGTACATTCTACTCAGACACGTCCTTTGCGAGACACGCTTACATCACCAGATAAACTGGCTTGAAATTATTACCCGTCCAGGACATGTCCTTTCGACTACTGACTTTAGCTATCGTCAATTCATTGGTGAAGTATGAGCCTTGCTCACATAAGATGCATGCCAAATCCTTTGCTCCCCCTCAATAAGTGCATTGGTATACAAAAGAGTTTAGCACTTACTGGAGAGCTTACTTTCACATCCAAAACATTTTTCTCCCCCTCAATATGTGCATTGATATATAAAATAGTTTAACACATACGGGAGAGCTTGCATATATGTTCAAATCATCACATTTTATCAGATTTCATATTTAAATCACATTCTCTCCCCCGATCAAAAATTTCAAACCATTTGAGATTTGTGATCCCAATTGATTTAAATAAGTTAGAAAATGTGGGAGAAGATGTGTCCGATTTAATGTAGTATGATGATGGAACATACTATGCTCCCCCTTAAACTAAGAGGGAGACTCACTGGTTTATTTTGCACAAGTTGACAATTATGACACAAAATGATATTGACCTTTTTTGTGCAGATGATGTGATCACCCGCTTTTCTGAGTGAGTCAGTGGTCAATATCGATTATCCATCCACCAACAAATCTTTCGCGAATGTAGTTGATCCCCACTTGGCGAGACCAAAATAGATGAATGGTGGTGGTGGTGATGAAAGTGGTGTTGTTGTTGTTGTTGCCGACGTTGTTGTTGTGGTGAATTCTGAGCCAATCAATAGAGTTTGAACGTCTGATCAAATGGTTAGAATGGGAACTGGCACATTCATTTTGGCTATGGAATCTGTGATGAAGCGAAAAGTGTACCGCTTTTAGGGGGTCATTTAAGCCCTAAATCGTATTTATTTGATCAAATATTGCCCTAAATCGTTCCTTTTGTCATTTTAGGTACTTTGGAGAAGAAATCTGGAAAAGGAAGCATTTTGGACGTTTTTGGAGCATAAAAGTGAAGAAAACGACAAAGTCTCAAAATCGGCTGGAAAAGTACCCTTGACGGCGTCAAGTATTGCTCTTGACGGCGTCATGGCTTGGCAAAAGAGGTGGACATGAAAAATACACATGATAAGCCAGAGAATTTTACAATGAATTTCTGACGTCGTCACCCTTTAAGGTGATCAAGGCCATCACGGTTTAAGTTAAAGCGAGACGGCGTCAAGCTCATTTATGACGGCGTCACCCCTTGATAAGCCAGAGCGGATTTTGGAGCACTAAAGAGGGACGGCGTCAAGAAGGCCATCCGGGAACCCGAGACACGGCGAGGTGACGGCGTCAAGTCCTATAACGTGACGCCGTCAGACCTTAAGTTCTATATATAGTTTTGAAATATTTTGTCATTGGTGTGCAACTTTGTGAGGAGAAACCCTAAGACGAATTTCTGCCATTTTTAAGGGTTTTCATACCCTTGGATCTCCCATGTTTAATAGAAGATAAGTAATTGTTTAATCAATCAATATGTCTATGTGTTGTTTGATTATATCTTGTTCTTGTCTTTTGATTAACATGCTAGGCTAGATTTATCTTGTGTTTGCTTAGATCTAATGAAACCTAACTATTGATTATTAGTTGCTAGTGTGTTATTAATTGTATTGGATGATTGTTTATCAATGTTAGGCTTAAGAAAACTGGCTAACTTCCTATTCGGTAACTTGCTTGAACGTCTTAAGAAACATGAACCAATGCGTACTAGGTTTTTATGGTTGTATTTAATGCATGAGCAAATTCTAGTGATCCCATGTTAGGAGCTTCCTAGCCGGCTCGACATAGGAGTGAAGTAGGAGCTTGTAGAGTTGGGGAAGTACGTACGCCACCCCACGATTGATATTAAGGAATACACCCGTCATCCACGCAATTAATACACACTAATCAACCGGTAAAAGATAGTTAGGGAGTAAGGAAATCTAAGTAAACACATTTCTCTCCACATAAGTTTCACAACTCTTTTCATTTTCAGTTATTTTATTTTATTTGCATTTGTAGTTATTTGGGTTAGTTGACTAGCAACTAATTCCGCCCACTCCTTCAAACCCGAGATTTTACTTGCTTTCATAAAAAATAAAAATACAAAAAGAATCTTCCCTCACCCTTAGACCTACTAAAGTAGTTTTTCATACCTAACGAACACTATTCCCTGTGGAGAACGATCAATCCCCCGTACTTACCACTACACTATACTACATCGGTCAGGTACACTGCCTGGTGGGGTTGTAAGCCTCTTGAGATCCCTCGAGAGGTAAAACCTGTTGTAAGGTTGCAAAACCACGCATCAAATCTGCATAAGAATATCAACATAGATATACATACATACAGATACACTATTCCTTAATAGCTACCCTTCAGCAGCTTGCCACATAATAATACCAAATTCATTTAGTCAAACCATAGTCAGGAAATACGTCAAACTACTATCTATCATGAAGAGCAAACGACAATCATGAACATGGAAATTCACACAGATATCAATATTCAACTCAGGATCTTAGGAACATGATTCTAACATAATAGCAATATACCTAAGCGAATCCTGAGAACATATGCACAATATCAACAAGAATTAAGCGGCAGAGACAAACAACATTTGAAACTCATTCACTTAGATCATACAAATGTCGTTGGAGTATTCAAAAACATCAAACACAACTGGTTTTTTTAACTTCTTTTAGGTTTTGAGTCTTAAAGTACTTAGGGGATTAAACGAGGATTCCAAAGTAACACAAATGAGCCTTCTAGATACATAAAGCTAGGAAACTATAAGCAAGTTGCACATAATGTCCTAAACTTTCTAGCAATTAACACATTTGGCCATTTGATATAAATTTTAGCAATCTCCTCTTCAAGTAATACCCCATTAACTACAAAACCTTTTCAAAGAGTTATGAATTAATCAAGAAACCCGTTTGATGATATAAAATTTGAATTCACTCTCCCCCTCAATCAATGACCTAGTAAAGATTTGTAGTCATTGATTGAGTGACAAATTTTATGCATAATCCAAGTATAAACAAATTTCATACAACACATATCCACCAAGTGTCTCACAAATAATTTTAAGAAGAATCATAGAATGAAAACTATTTGTATGCCAAGAAGATTTCTCTTCTTTTTCAAGAAATGATGCACTGAAACGTACATCAGATCAAAGAAACATGGATATAAAGTAATCCATGCCCAGGTGAACATCACCCAGTTGGAGGAACAACCGTCCTTTTGGCGACGTGCTTTCCCCAATTTGAAGCGCGGGTTGCTATCTAAAGTAATAGCAAGCCATTTAGACATGTTTTAACAATCCATTTTAACTTCTGCTCGAGCTTCATTTAAAGACCCGTGCCATTATTGAATGACATTTCTAAGTCCGTAAATGTTATCGATAAACAGAAGACATGCCTAGGTGAAACTATTTTTGGTATTTTCTATTTTTCAATTTTTATGGTTTTTCTGGTTTTACGATTCTCTATTTACAATTAGCATGATTTCTATGTATCTATTTACAAAAAGGTATAAGATATGAAAAAAAAAATGTATGAAGCAAATATATACAAGGATACGAACCGAAAACCATTACTCCTCAGCATCTTGAATCTTTTCTACTTTCATCGTTAGACTTGCTGAAGAGCAACGTGAGCACATTTAACCAGGGATTGATTCAGGCTTTTCACTCTCCCCTAATTAGTGCTCTCCCCCAATCTGACAACCTTTCTGATGAACACCCATAATAGAAAGAAGAAGAAGACTTTGGATGAACACCCATAATAAGAAGAAGTCTTTTGGTAACCAAATGCATGCCGTCTTTAGTCTTCTAACACTCCCCCTTAGGCCTCTTTTCGTAAGTTTAAGTTGAGCCTCAACTGAAATCTAGCTTAACCCCACAACTCATCAAACAAGAACTGTCATGAGGTTAAGCTAAACCACAAATTTAAGCCCAGTAACAACTTGATTTTAGCTTAACATCACAACTCATCAAACAAGAACTGTCATGAGATTAGGTTAAAATCAAGTTGGACCTAACCTTAAACTACAGAACAACTTGAACCTAACTTAACTCCACAACTCATCAAACAAGAACTGTCATGGGATTAAGTTAAATATCAAGTTGTAAGAAAAGAACTCAACATTTTTGAATGTAGAGAAGACTGTAGACTCGACCTTCTTCAAGATTGCCCAATGTGGAGGAACAGAATACCAATCATCTTCATCTCACCAAATGCCTTCCAGTAACCTTACATATAACCCATCAGCCCGCAGCATACACATGAGACGATAACACACAGCATAGAATGAAGAATAGACTGACGACTCGACCTTCTTCAGTCTTTAGTATAACACCAAAGTAACAAGTTGAACCACTGATCATCTATAGTATGTATCCTCTTGGATATTAAGCCCTGATCACGTGAACCTGTTGTGCGTCCTTGATGTACACATTCTCTCTCCCCTGATGGTTACGATTAATCAGCCCATGACGTAAAAGTGAAACGATAATACCAAGGTAACAAGTTGAACCACTGATCATCTCTGCGGTTATCAACACCGGAATAACTTCAACTCGGAAGCAGTATAAAGCCCAATCACGTGAACCTGTTGTGCATCCTTGGTGTACACATTTCTCTCCCCCATGATGGTTACGATTAATCGGAATCATCATCATGATGTGTACATGTGGCCTGATGATGAATACATGAAGCATTGACTAGAAACCCTTTGTTGCTGATTGTACCAACCGGTGAGACTATGTCGATTAGCATTCCATGACCATGTTCTTCAACACCTTGATAGACGGAAGAAGTAGTGTTGGAGAAACATGGTTTGCACGACTCCTGAACTGACGTATTCAGGAGTCGTATGACCATTTCTCAATCATCAATCAACATGTAGAATAATATTCACCCTTTCCCCCCCTCAAAAATTGCATATGCCTGCCAACTGCAATTTTTGATGATTGAACTAGTGAATATTAATACCATCAATGGTAAGTAGCTCCGCTTGACGATTCTTGAAGACTGACATGTTGTTTATTCACCCTTTCCCCCCCTCAAAAATTGCATATGCCTGCCAACTGCAATTTTTGGTAGAACAAGTGAATAAGAATATACTCTTATATGCACCGATCCACGTGAAGACTGAATAAGAACGGAAAGAGCATAACAACTTGTTGATGAGAATGGCCATAATTAAGAAGACTCCTCTTCTTTTGAAGATAAAGTGCACTCAAGCGTACACTTTTCTTTTCCTTGATGAACGAGGCCTGAACTGATGTATTCAGACGTCATACTGATGAAGAACGAGGCCTGCATTGATGTGTACAGACGTCATTATGATGAAGAGCGAGGCCTGTACTGACGTGTACAGACGTCATAATGTTGAAGAGCGAGGCCTGCACTGATGTGTACAGACGTCATATCTCTCTCTTTACTTCTTCTCTCAACTAACTCGATACCAACCCCATTATCATTCTGTCGGCTTGATGACGTGACCACTGATGGAGAAAAACCCAATATGATGAACTTGAGACTGAAGTATCATAACCCGAACTTGTGACTTAAACTTGTACTAATGCGAGACAAAGAGCGGTGCAGAGACTTCGTGCACCATCGAATCCCTAAGTACTCTATACTATTCAACCAACCAACCATCAAGTATAAGACGTACATCACCTCTTGGATATCCACAACTTCCTGTGACACTGAGCACTACAACGTGACTCCTTAAAGTGATAGTTATTTTGTAAAAGAGAGAAAGAAAAAATAACTAGATATCCAAGTCCTCGTCATTGTAAATGTTGAAAGCTCGAACAAGGATCTCGAAGAATCTTCATCCAACCTCCCCGATATCTTCAGATACTAAGTACACGCACCCATGAAATTTCACTTCAGCCTCAAATAAATAATACTGATCTAACGCCGTAGTCACATCTTGTCGATTAACTGCCCCGATCCAGCCATTTGTGATGTTTTAGCTGATCTTTGATAATGATTTTAACCCGATCATGGTCAAGAGCGCATAGCCCATCATCACGGGATTTTACAAATCTATGATTTAAACCGAGAAATAAGTTCTTTCGCGGGATTTTACAAAACCAAGAAGAAACCGTGAGATAGTGACAGATTGAATGTGGCATGACTGATTTGGATTTGGTGAACATCAGTTTGGGTTAAGAATATCTTGAGAATTACAAATCACATCACACCTTTTTAAAATCTTTGTCCAACTAACCAACCTCGAACACAAACCACTTGTGACCACTTGATGAAGGAAACCTGATATACCAATCTTGCAAATGAAGTAGAATTACTCAAATTTGTTACCTAAGCTTGCATTGTTGTTGGAAGAACGGTGTTAAGTCTTTAAGTGCTTAATGTTATCCTGACAAAGTATGAGACTTTCATCACCTCTTGCGATTATCCACAACGTCTTCTACGTGTGACACTGAGTACTACAATGTATCTCCTTTAAGTGATAGTTTACCAGGTCTTCAACCATCCACCCCGACTTCTGGAAACTAGATAACCCAAGTCTTCAACTTACATCATAAGCACGAGCAAGTTATCATTGAAATCATGCATCCAACCATCCCCGATTTCAAGATAAAATAGGTAGACTCTTTCGTGAAATCCAACTTCACCCTCAAGCAAGGAATATCAAATTAACTTCGTAATCAATTTGTGCGGTTGAATAGTCAAAGAGAGAAGAAACAAGCGCTAATTATTAGCAGTGCCCAAGACTCATAGTCAGTCCTATCAAACATAGCTGTCTGACCCAGCTGCTTGGATGATATCAGATGCAGTGCATGGAATAGATGTCGTACTGTGTACAGGATTTTACAGTTCTTTGAGATTTAACCAAGAAATAAATTCAAGAACAAACTGCACAACAGTAAGTATCAGACTGCTGAAATCTTAAGCAAGTCGCTAAGCCCCAAACCGCTGAAAGCTAAACCACTGAAGCTGGAACCGCTAATATTCAAACCTCTGGAGACTGAACCCCTGAATCCTGAATCGCTACGATCTGACCCGCTGAAACCGGAACTGCTAAAATTCACATCGCTGGAGACGGAACCGCTAGGAAACTCGCGCTAATTCTCCCCCTCAAAAAGGGCATGAAATGACCTTTTTGCCAAAAATTGAAAGTTCGTGATGGTTGTGAATTAGTCAGGCACAATACATGGAAAGAGACAAATAAAACTACTGTAAAGAAGATGGTGATTAAGACTCTCTTGTAGTAACCCCTCGTTTGTCTCCTCATCAATGGTTTAGCATATTAAAAATTCCCTGAAGCTCATAAAATGCCAAAACCGCTTGATGACATATGTTTAACTATAGAAACATATGTGTAACAGGTTAAAACACGTCTCTGAACAAACCACCTCCCGTCTTTAAGTCTGACCACCTCTTGAGAAGATCTTTTACTACAATCCCATTAGAAGCTTGAGAAACAACAGTCTCTTGATGAAGCCTGATAAAGGACAAGTTCGCGACTTAAACTTGCACTAAATTGTGATTTAGAACCTATACTGAGCACAACAACGTAACTCCTTTAAATATAGGTAGTGATATATACCCAACCTTCCATCCTTTATTGTATATATCCACTTCTTGAACATCCAAGTCTAATCACCTTAAATACGCTCGAGCAAGGGTCATCAAACATCGTGCATCCATCCACCCCGAGATGTTTGTGACACTAAGTACATCAACCCGTGAATTAGCAAACCAACCAAGCTACCATAATTTCCCAATTTCTACTGATCTCGAAGCACAAACTTATCCCGGAAAAAATAGTCAAACCCCATAAGTTTTATTATGTCAAAATCCATGTCCCGCCTACTTGTCCAAAATTGATTTAACGGGATTTTACTACTCTGGAGATTTAAACCGAGAAATCGAATCTTTCGCGAGATTTTCTAAAATCTACAAGAGAAACCGTGAAATCAACAAGAATAGCCTAGAGTGAAGTGCAATATTAATCTTCGAAATTCAAGTCACAGGAGTCACATCACTACTTGATCAAATCGCAACAAGTCAAGTCACAGATTGTCAATTTGCAACAAGTCAGATTGCAATCAACCAAGTCACAATTAGTCAAATCGCAAGTGTCAACTCGCAACGTCATATCGTAACTGGTCAAATCGCAATCCGTCAAGTAGCAATAAGTCAAAAAGCAACTTGTCAATTTGAAATTAACCAAATTGCAATTAGACAACTGAAACTCAATTGCAAAGATCACATCGTAGGCTCACTCGAATCGCAGATACCCATAGGACAATGCTGCCAAATCCACAGTTCTGAAATCACGTAGACATTCATATACCCAAACACTAGCCTTGACATGCGAATCCTCGTGAAATATTGTAGATCCAAACATACGACACTTTTCACCATTTTTGCTAAGTAATTTGGATCCAATCATAACCCAAATAATACCAACCCGTGTACTAGCCCAACTCAAGCCCGTGTGGATCCGGTCATAATACAACCCAAGAACCACTTTGAATTATTTCCCAGGCCCATCACAGTTATATTTGAACATGGGCCCAACAAGCACACCTCAGGTTCATGACCATAAACCGGATCCAATGTCATCGATAAACAATCGGGTATTAACATACTCATTATCCACACATGTTGTTCAATATGCCAAAAACTATACCAAAAATTAAGACTACATTGGAATCGGCTCAGTCCAACACTTCAATCCATGATCCGTTCTGGTCCACAAATCCAATTTATCACTAATAAACCCGGTACTCAGAACTGATATAATTAAAATAAATAACCATTGACCAAGTATTATACCAAACTTAGCTTAATCCAAACGTTTAGCTAATTGTCAGATAAACAAATTTGAGCTCAATGCGTTTGTGTACAACAAGCGTGCAGATGAAGTCCATCTCATATTCCCAATCCATCAATTGAGCCCAACACCACTCAAGGATACACAGCCCATAATTAACTTTGAGATGCCCTAAATACACGGTATTTACCACCCACTCAACACAAAAGTCAAACCCTAATCTCATTATATCATAAAATCCGCCTCCCTTCATCCTTAATTCACACAGCCACCAATACTAACCCAAACCCTAATCTCCAATATTCATTCCAGCGCCGCCCCCATCTAACTCTCTCTTCACCAAACTCATATCCAATCTCAATGACATTCATCATCATCTAATCCGACAACGTGAAGCATAATCACAAGCACACACCCGAACCTAGATGTCTTCGATTTCTTCTCAATCCGAATCTAGAACGCGACATGGCTTCAAGATCCTTGAGGGGTCTCGGGTAGGTTCTTGTTGTGATGTTTTTATGTGTTTTTCATTTAAACCGAATAAAAGAAACGGTATAACATTCTTGTTATATTCCGTTCTTTATATTTAGGATATTGAGAAATGAAGGTTATCAACACTTTCCACAGATCGATGATGTCATGTTCATTTCGTGTTATGATCTGTCAAGATCAATGAATAATTGTGCCACACAAAAATCAAACTGAGATCTTTGAATTTTACCTTTTGATTGAGGGTCATGAACGAACGAAAGAAGAAAAACAATAACAGTTTTGTTATTTTATTTTTCTTTCTTGTGTCGTATATTAAATGAAGCAACGTTACAAACAAATCAATGATGAATTTTGTCGTGTGTTAGACCTTCGACTCTCTTGATGTTTCCTTAATAAACACGAACTAAATCTGAGATTTGTGATTGTATTATTCTTTTGAGTGCGCGTCTTGATTTAAGATTGTGATGTTGCAGTCGAGAGTGAAGGGTGGCTATAATTTAATAGGTTAGTTTAGATTTGGTTTTGTGTTGGATAGGTTGTGGTCACTTCTTCATATTCATTCTGTAGTATTTGACTTATGATCAAAGTGAGTCTGTGATATATGGTTAGCGGTCAACGGGTATGGTCAAAGCTACATAGTCAAACAGCTACAAAGTCAAACCGCCAAAAAGTCTAAACCGCCACAGTCGCTAAACCGCTGATCAATAAACCGCCAGTCCATAAACCGCCAGTCAATAAACCGCTGCAGTCAACAAACCGCTACAGGTAACCGACAAAACAGTCACTTTCAGTCAATTTGTCTTTTTCCGCCAGCCCATAAACCGCCAGTCAACAAACCGCTGCAGGTAACCGACAAAACAGTCACTTTCAGTCAATTTGTCATTTTTCCCTTTTTGACTACTAACCAAACAGCCCACGAAAATACCACAAAACCGCTGCCTAGAACATAAGCTAAACCTCCACCAAGAACATCCTTAAAACAACATTTGACTTAAAAAAATTTGATACCCTGGTTGCTTGAGATAATATGTTCGAACCAAAACTCAAAAGGGTGTTAAGGCCCAAGCATATGAACTAATAAACCACAAGACAAACCCCACACTTTTAACCATCAAAATAAGCCTCGAATATCATGAAATCACCACAGGTTTGAGCCGAAAGACGAGATTGCACTTGACATAAAACTCGTATAATTAAAGCAAACCCAAAAAAAATGTGAGCAACACTACCAAATACATAATAGTTAAATCTCAAAAATGATGGTAAATAAGCCCACACCATATGACAGTTTTAAGGCCCAAAGAAAACTAGTATACAAAGTGTTGATAGGTAGCTAAAAGAAGTGCTGCTCGAATCAACAAAATAAGGACGAAATAAAAATGAGAAGTGACTCATCCACTAGAAGCCGAGAGAAGTAAAAACCCAAAAGAAATGATGTACGATCCAAGAACATCAAAAGCAGAAAGAGTAGACCATGATTCGAAAGAAAAAATTAAAGTCTCACACACAATCAATCGAACCTAACCATGGCTCTTGATACCAATTGTAGAACATGAACATCTTGATTATGTGCTTGATTCGGGTGGCCTTGATTCATGGAAGATAAGATCCATGTTGAGTTAGATGAAGATGAACTAGAGAGAGAGAGTGGGTAACTCAAAAAACTAAAATATTAGATTAAGTGAAATGTGAGTTCCAACCCTTCCCTAGAGAGGGAAGGGCTTATATATACTACCTAATATTGTGCCCCTAGTGGGCTGTGGAGTGAGCTGACAGTGGGGAAAGCCCCGACCCACTCCACAAATATATATTTAACTAAACTAATACTAATATTACTAATAATACTAATATAATATAAATAAGCCTACGAGCTATGTGAATGCTAAATAGATGCTCGGAGTGACCGAGCCTTCATCTGAATATTTATATTCCTAACAACATGCGCCGCATAGAGAAATGGAGTTACGCCGCATCTTAAGGCGGTATACGAATATTCCTTAATATATTAATCTTGGACCCCACGCGAAGTTAAGTCTATGCACCGCATCTACTTATTCAATGCGCCGCATCTAACCCTCAGACAGAAACTATAAATAACCCTAAGTCAGACGAATTTCGGGAGGCTACAGTGCAATATACCAAGTACGAGACAGAAACCCTAGCCGGAGTCAGACGATTAGCAGCACAAGACACGCCCTAAACGAAGATACAAGAGCTGTAAGAAGGTCCTGCATGTATTCAATTCATTAAGTAGTTTTGTTTTATTGTATTAGTACACTTTAATTCATCAGGATTGATGGGCCGATTCCATGTGACTACGAAAAACCATGGGCACCCCTTAAAGTTGCTTTCCCATTAATTAAAGTTTATATGTTGATGTCTTTGGTGACTTTTATTAGTGCATTGATAACCTCTGTGTCTAGCTGAGCATTGCTTGGGTCGCCATGCCCCTTCCTCGCCTATTTATTCTATCGTTTTAGGATAGTGGGATAGATATAAGTAATCATTAAGGGTTTACTCGCCGATAAGATTAGAGCCAACGAGAAAGGGTTAAATCTCGGTGCGTCGCATCGAACTATACACTTCATATAAAACTAGCAATAAAACAAGTGACAAGCTACTTAATTATCAGGACAGGTCTTCTTATTGTCTCAAGTATTTATCTGTGTACGTGTGTGCTAATCGCTGATTCGTGCTTATTAGTTTAGTTTATATTTAATCATAACCAAACCGTGCCAGTCTCTCAGGCTGAACCCCTTTGCGTTAGATTAGGTTGTATAGCTAACTTAAGATATTAAAATACTGATTAGAATAACTAGATAATACGTTCCACTCTTAGTGATCGACACTCTACTTACCATTATATTCATACTGACCGGGTACACTGCTCGTTAAAGTGTGTTTTTAATTGATAAGTCGGCTAAATATAAATTTAAAACTTGAATACTGCTAAAACCACAACGACACACCGTGGATATAAAAATTAGAGCAATACACACGCACATCAAGTTTTTGGCGCCGTTGCCGGGGAGTGAATTGTTATTATCTGTTAATTTGATTAGTATTTTAATTAGGTTTTTCTTTTTAATTTTTAGATTCTAACCGCTAACCCTGTTATATATTAGTTAAATTGCATTCATTGTATTATTTGCATATTTTCTGTTTTTTGTGTGTTTTTATTTTCGTTTGTTTTTATTTTTGTTTTTATTTTCTGCATTCTGCTATCGTTGTACTGAGCTGATTCAAACGATACGGCGCATCTATTTTCATAGATACGGCGTATTGCGTTTAATTTTTATAAAATACAACGTGTTTAATAAATTCGATACGACGCATCTTTCCCCAAGATACGGCGTATTCTGTTTTTAATAAGAAATTTTTCTAAACCCTAACGCCATACGACGCATCTGTTTTAACAGATACGGCGTATTGTCTATTTAAATTAAAAAAACAGTTTTTCGAATTATTAAACAGATACGACGCATCGATTTTTATCGATACGGCGCATCTTCTGAATCAAAAATCTTGTATTTTGAAACGTAACAAAAATACGGCGCATTAGCTTTTACTAATACGACGCATTTAATTTTGATAAATATAATCAATTTTTGATAAATTAAAACTGATACGGCGCATTCTAAATTCTAAGCGGCGTATCTATTTTCTGAATAAAGTCTGATTAAATTTTAACGATTATAAGATACGGCGTATCCAGCTTTTTGGATACGGCGCATCATTTGCAGATATCAGTAACTTTTATTTTTCGTACTCCGTTTTCGTTGTTAATTTTCTGATATATTACTTTCTTGAACATACCCTACTGATGCTTTTGTGATAGTTTCAGGAAGTGCATGACCAGGAGTTCTACTAAGAACTTGATTCAACCTTTCAAAGATCCTGAACGAGCCTTCCATTCGCTTAAAAGGCTTTTCAACACAAAAAGCTTTGAAATTTCAAGTTCATTCGAGCTTGATTACTTTTCTGAAGAGAAAGAGGAAGAAGAAACAGAAACAATGGCGGAAAACACAACTATGGAGGAATACATGAACAAAACCCGTGTTGATTACACTTCAGGAGTTGCTAGACCAAAGTTGGATGAAAAGTCAAAGTTTGAGTTGAAGGGTCAGTTTCTCAAGGAGCTAAGAGAAAATGCTTTCAGTGGAACAGAACATGAAGATGCTAATGAACATGTTGAAAAAGTCCTCGAGATTGCAGATTTGTTTACTACAGAAGGAGTCTCTGACGATCAACTTATGCTAAGAATCTTTCCAATTTCGCTTAAAGGAGCTGCTAATAAGTGGCTAAGGAATGAACCTGCTAGTTCAATCACAACATGGGAAGATTTGAAGAGCAAATTCCTGAAAAGATATTGTCCACCTGCTAAAACTGCTAAAAAGATGGAGGCTATCAACAGTTTCAAGCAAGAGCCTGATGAAACTCTTTATCAAGCTTGGGAACGATTTAAAGACTTATTGATGATATGCCCTCAACATGTTCTATCAAGGATTGGACGTGCCTACTAGACAAATCTTGGATGCTAAGGGAGCTGTGCCTCAAATGAGTGCAGCCAATGCTAGAAAAGCTATCCAAGAAGCTGCTGATCACTCTCAAAAATGGCACGACGGAACCTCTACTAGATCTAAGAGCAGCACTAATTTTGACGGGTTTGCTGCTATTCAAGCTCAATTGGATAAAATTAGTAGAGAGATGAAGAAGCGTGATGAGAAAGTGTATGCTGCCCAAGTTGGATGTGAAAAATGCGAAGGACCTCACTACACTAAAGATTGCCCTAATAAGAATGAAAGTGAGACTTTTGAAGAAGCATACTACACACAATTTGGACAACCATTCCGACCTTCAGGGAGATTTAGGTAAGCTACTCTGGGATACTATCAAAAGAACAACTTTAATCCCACTTATCAAGAAAGGAGGCAGACTTTAGATGACACTCTTAAGCAAATTATGGCCGATGCTGCTAAAAGACATGAAGAGAACACTGCTATGATCAACGAAATCCGAGCTTCAACGGATACTATTACAAGAAATCAAGGAGCTTCGATCAAAGCATTGGAACAACAAATTGGACAGATGAGCAAAGTTCTTCAAGAAAGGGGATACGGAAGTTTACCAAGCTCAACTGAAACCAATCCAAGAGATCATGTCAAGGCCATAAGCACAACCGAGGAAGTCATGCCTAACGTACCTAGAAGATTGATGAATGGTAATGATGGTGCAAAGCCCGAATTTTTCTTTAATTCTTCAATCAGCGTAAGGAGGCTACTAAAAGAGAAGACAAAGATTGAAGAGGAGATCAAGGCTACAATGAAAGAAGAGAGCTCTGCAACCGACTTACATGCCTTGCCTCATAAAGAAAAAGACCCAGGAAGTTTTACTTTACCTTGTTCAATTAATGATATATCTTTCAATAATGTGTTAGCTGACTTAGGAGCTAGCGTTAGTGATTGCGTGGTTTTGTAACCTTACAACAGGTTTTACCTCTCGAGGGATCTCAAGAGGCTTACAACCCCACCAGGCAGTGTACCTGACCGATGTAGTATAGTGTAGTGGTAAGTACGGGGGATTGATCGTTCTCCACAGGGAATAGTGTTTGTTAGGTATGAAAGGCTACTCTAATTAGGTCTAAGGGTTGAGGAAGATTCTTTTTATGTTTTTATAGTTTTTTATGAAAGCAAGTAAAATCTCGGTTTTGAAGGAGTGGGCGGAATTAGTTGCTAGTCAACTAACCCAAATGACTACGAATGCAAATAAAATAAAATAACAAAAATGAAAAGTGGTGAGAAACTTATGTGTAGAGAAATGTGTTTACTTAGATTTCCTTACTCCCTAACTATCTTTTACCGGTTAATTAGTGTGTATTAGTTGCGTGGATGATGGGTGTATTCCTTAATACCATTCGTGGGGTGGCGTACTTACTTCCCCAACTCTACAAGCTCCTACTTCACTCCTATGTCGAGCCGGCTAGGAAGCTCCTAACATGGGATCACTAGAATTCGCTTGTGCATTAAATACAACCATAAAAACCTTTAGTACGCGTTTGGTTCATGTTTCTTAAGACGTTCAAGCAAGTTACCGAATAGGAAGTTAGCCAGTTTTCTTAAGCCTAACATAGATAAACAATCATCCAATACAACTAACAACACACTAACAACCAATAATCAATAGCTAGGTTTCATTAGATCTAAGCAAACACAAGATAAAATTAGCCTAACATGTTAAACAAAAGACAAGCATAAGATAGAATCAAACAACACATAGACATATTGAATGATTAATTGATAACTTATCTTTCAATGAAACATGGAAGATCTCAAGGCAAAAAGCCCTGAAAAAGTAGCTAAAATCGTCTTAGGGTTTTATCCCAAAATTCCACACACTAAGCTCTCTCCTAATGACAAAAAATTAGAAAACTATATATAGATTTTTGGATCTGACGGCGTCACCTTATGCATTGTGACGCCGTCACCTCGCCGCTTTTAGGGTTCCCGGGTGACCTTCTTGACGCCGTCCCTCTTTAGCTCTTCAAAAATCCATTCTGGCCTATCAAGGCTTGACGCCGTCGGATCATGAATGTGACGCCGTCCCCTTATGATTTAAGCCGTGACGCCCTTGATTTAGTTAAAGCGTGACGCCGTCAGAATTCTCATGCTAACTCACTGGCCCGTCATGAGTAAATTTCACATCCAACTTTTCTTGCCAAGGCATGACGCCGTCCCATGTTAATTGTGACGCCGTCAAGAGTAACTTTTAGCCGATTCTTGAGACTTTGCCGTTTTCTTCACTTTAATGCTCCAAAAACGTCCAAAATGCCTCCTTTTCCAGATTTCTCCTCAAAAGTACCTAAAATGACAAAAGGAACGATTTAGGGCAATATTTGATCAAATAAATACGATTTCGGGCTTAAATGACCCCTTAAAAGCGGTACACTTTTCGCCTCATCAAATACCCTTACACTTGAGATTTGCTTGTCCTCAAGCAAATGCGCTTTTATTCTAATCAAAATACAAGTTAGGGGTCATTTAATGCAAACATAAAAGTAATTACAACAATTATTCGTTCCACTTTAATCATAATAAGCACGGAGATTACAAACTAGCACCTCACAAGTAGTGTTTAGATACTCACATCTCTCAAGTGTCATCAAAATAAATCTCATAAATGAAAACGGATAATATCTCTCACTACCTGTCATAGCAAATAGATTACCATAGGCTTGGGAAAGGATCAAAAACCTCCTCCACTAGACGTAAGCACCTAAGATAAACTATCAAAGAGGGCTTTTAAACGGGTTATAACGTTAGGTGTAGGGAAAAGGAAAACACGGTTTTGTTGGATAAGGGATATTTTACTGGTGGCGAGTTAAAGATCTTGATCAATTACATGTACTATACAATGCTGCTAAGACAAGACTCGACTCAATCTTAAGCTAAAAACAAAATAACAAAAACATAAAATAAACATAAAATGAAACGGGATGGTAGTCCGTATGTTTTTTCTATTTTTCTTTTTCTCTTTTTTTTTTTTTTTTTGTATTTTTCTTGATTTTTTCGATTTTTTTTTTTTTTTTTTTTTTTTTTTTTTTTTTTTTGCATACACTTTTGCCCTACCATCCAAAATAATACATCATAGGGGCATTGCATTCCCCTTACACTTGAATTTTTACATAACTTTACAAATACTAATCTAATGACTCGAATTAAGATAATTGAAAAACTTGGAGTACTTTTAAAACATTTAGCACATATGGGGGTAATAATGTTGTTCTTCCCCATTACTCCATTACACTAGTACTTTACCCATGAGTCCCAATCGTCCCAAAACAATATGTACAAGGATATGACTCGACTTAGCAACCATGTAATCAACTAGATAATTAACTTGGGTTTAAACAAATGTTGTAACAATAATGCACTAAAGATGAGTGCATACAAGGTAGGCTAAGGCGATTTGGGTGTACATTTTAGTGGGGTGTAACAAATTCTTCCTTTAAGTAAAATGCTTAAAGGTCGAAACGAAAAGATAGGCTCTGAGGGGTGTACTAGGGGTATCGTGTACTAAAAATGAGTACAACGCAAAGGGTGTGGGAGAATTACTTGACCAATGTAGCCAATGTAATTATAACAAAAACACAGGTGTAAAACAATGGGTTAATCCTAATGCCTCTTATCATGTAGTAAATCTAACTACACGAATGTAGTCTCACTTGTGGCCTCGGAATGGTCCTAACGCAAGTTCTAGAATCTAAGTGCTACCGGTACACACATCATAGCATAAATGCTTTTCCTACCAATTCTAGGGGTGAACCTCACATATTTGGGGTGGAAAATTTTTTAGTGGTACGGTTTTTTGTGCTAGTCATATAACTCCTATCCGTGAGACGCTCATTAGAACTAAAGTTTCACTCCTAAATGTTGTAAAAAATTTTAAATTTGGCACTAAAATTACCCTAACAAGTATTTCTCTCAGTTTTATTATACATCTACTATTAAACAAACAAAAATCAAGCGCAATGGCATTCTCTAAAATCGTACTTTTACCCTCCCCTTACACTTAAGATGAACATTGTCCCCAATGTTCAAATAACAAGATGTAAAAGTATATAAGGTAAAAGAATGAAATCAAATACTCCCCTGATTCGCTCGGTGGATAATGAAATTACACGGTTAAATCTTCCTCCAAAGAGAATGTTGAAGCTCCATGACTAATGCATCGCCATAAGCTTGATTCCATAAACATCTCCTTGTCCAAAATAACCTGTTAAACCTGAGAAAACAAACACGAAAACCTGCATAACATCGGCGGGATAAAATCTATATATAAGGATATAATGCTTGTGGAATGATAATTTTGCAGATTCCTGGAGATTATAAGTTGGAGATTTAATAAAAACTTTTTATGAAAACAAAACTTTCAAAAATTTCTGGAAATTAAATCTGACGCCGTCAGGTTATAACCCCTGACGCCGTCAGAAATGACCTGACAAAAATTTTCATTTTAAGTTTCCGGAAAATTTCTGGAAAAACCTTTACCTTACTTCCTGGAAATCCTGCAAAACATCATTATGACTCGATACAAGCATTTGACTCAAACAAATACTAATATGTATGCTAATTTATTATTATTACGATTCATGTTAATTTGTGTTCTAATAAACCGATTTAGATTTCCCTTACACTTATCTTTTGCAAAATACCTTTATATGTAGTTAAGACGAAGTTAAAAACAAAATAAAGCATTTTCACAATTTAGTTTTGAACATGAATCAATAAGAATAAAAATTAAACATACATACGGAAACAAATAAAATCAAACAAACAAATAAATAAACACATAAAGCAAATAAAACAAATAAAGCTTGGGTTGCCTCCCAAGAAGCGCTTTTCTTTATTAACGAGTCTTGTAGCTAGACTCAAAGTCACGCACATTACGTGACTCCATCATCGGTCACGGTTCCTAGGCCATTCTCCTTCCCGGTTTTATATTCCGGTCCTAATTTCAAACAATCCTTGTAGAAACCGAATATCCTTTCCATAACATAGTCTACTCCTTTACTTCTATCCTCATCATTCCTATAGTAGACCGCTTGCTTAAGCTCCTTCTCAACATTTGACAAGTGTTGGAATTGTTCTATCTTATATGGCATTTGGTAGCTTACTTCATCGGTCTCATCCTTAAATCTAACTATCCCTAAGGAAGGTTCATAAGTCATTCTAGAGACCTCAACAAATGGTTTTCCAAAAACCACTTGAGTCAAGGATGCATCGACTATTGGGCGGATATCTTCTACAATTACAAAGTCGGTGACATAGGTGAAGTTTCCTACATAAACCGGTAATCCCTTAACTCTTCCCGTGAAGTTACTCATCCAACCCTTGTCAGGGAGCATCCTATACCCAAGTTGATTTTTCATTATCAAGTTGTAGTGGGCTCTAGTCATGATGTTTATGGGCGATCTAAGGTCGATGTAAGCTTTCCACACATGTAGATGTCCGATGTTGCATGGTATGTTGAGATTAGAAGGGTCGCCTATTTCTATGATTGGTCTACCTAGGAAGTATGGTGTATCGGGGTCATCGAATAGGTTTGTATGATATGCACGCTCTTCCTTAGTGGGTAGCCTATTGAAGTAGTCCTCATCATCATCTACTTCTTCAATCTCACTTGTCCTAACTTCCTTATCAACCTCGACTTTCCTATCCTCATCCTTAGGTTCACTATTATCCTCATTCCTATCAATTGGTTTAATAGTGACAATGTTGACAAAGTGGACGTGTTTGGATGAAGAGGGGTCTTTTACTTGGGGTCCGCTATTTGTGTTCCTAGCGTCCTTATGTGGAGGTGATAACACTTGGTTATTGAGGGCTTTCAACAAGTTGTCAATTTTATTGGTCATCTCAGTTTGTTGTTGATTGAATTCGGTCTCGAATCTAGCTATCCGAGCTTCTTGAGATGCCATAAATTGGGAAATCAATCCTTCAACGTTATTGGTACTACCATTGCCGGAAGGATTGTTGCTGAAAGTACGGTTCGAGTTGGAACCGCTTGATTGGAAACGATTAGGTGGGTTGGAAGAATTGGTTTGTTGAGAGTTTTGGTTTTGTTTCCACCTAAGGTTCGGGTGATTTTTCCATGAGGGGTTGTATGAATCACCATAATGGTTTGGCTCGGGTTTGAAAGTGTACCACTTGTCTCCCGCTCCGTCGGTACGCGAGGATGCGTAGTCCACAAAAGCTTGTTCGGGGAGTTCCATGCAATCACGAGTGTCGTTGGGACCACTACATAATTCACATGAGGAAGTGATTTTGTTCACTTGGCTTCAAGGTTTAGGAGCCTCGTAGGATTTCATGAGAAACTTGACTTGGTCTTCAAGTTCTATGATCCTACGGTCAGAAGTGCTTGAATTGTTCGAAGGCAAAGATATTGCCTTGACCGTTTTATTCAAATCACGGGGATCACTCCAACTTTCGTTGTCATAAAGAGCAAGATCCTCTAGGAGAGCCCATGATTGTTCCGCACTTAGATCACGTAGCTTGCCACCGGCCGCTTGGTCAATGGTTTGCCTCGTGGAGAGATTGATATGGTCATAGAAGATTTGGACTTGGAGCCAAAGTTCTATGCCATGGTGAGGGACTTTTTGGAGTAAGTCCTTGAATCGAGTCCATGCCTCGTAGAGAGTTTCGCCTTGACGTTGTTGGAACATCAAGATATCATTCCTTAGCTTGGTAGTTCTTCCCGGTGGGAAAAACTGAGCAAGGAAACGAGTGGTGAGATCATCCCAAGAGGTAATGGATCCTGCGGGTAGACGTTCTAGCCACTGACTAGCTTGGTCCCGCAAAGAGAATTGAAAGAGACGCAATCGGGTCGTCTCTCGAGTGGCAACATCAAGGTCTATAGAATCAACGATTTTAAGAAAGTCCTTGAGATGTTGATTAGGATCTTCAGAACGAAGTCCATGGAATGCGCATCCGCTTTGCACCAACCGGATGGTGTCGGATCGCAAGGGTGTGATATTGGCTCCTTGAGTGAGCTCAATGGTGTTTCGATAGCCATGGTGGCTGGGACGGGAATACTCTCCTAAAGTACGGGCTCTAGGAGGTGGTGGTGGTTGTTGTGGTGGTGGGTTGTGTGGGTTAAGGATATTACCATCTTCCATGATGGCGGACGGTATGGTTACGAACAAAGACACGAAGAAAATAGATAGACTAAAGAAAACCTAGAAAAATAAAATAAAAATCTCACTAGAAAGGAATCTAGTGAGTAGACCTAATAGAAATAAAAATTCAACCTAAACAATAACTATTCCCCGGCAGCGGCGCCAAAAACTTGATTGCGTGGTTTTGTAACCTTACAACAGGTTTTACCTCTCGAGGGATCTCAAGAGGCTTACAACCCCACCAGGCAGTGTACCTGACCGATGTAGTATAGTGTAGTGGTAAGTACGGGGGATTGATCGTTCTCCACAGGGAATAGTGTTCGTTAGGTATGAAAGGCTACTCTAATTAGGTCTAAGGGTTAAGGAAGATTCTTTTTATGTTTTTATAGTTTTTTATGAAAGCAAGTAAAATCTCGGTTTTGAAGGAGTGGGCGGAATTAGTTGCTAGTCAACTAACCCAAATGACTACGAATGCAAATAAAATAAAATAACAAAAATGAAAAGTGGTGAGAAACTTATGTGTAGAGAAATGTGTTTACTTAGATTTCCTTACTCCCTAACTATCTTTTACCGGTTAATTAGTGTGTATTAGTTGCGTGGATGACGGGTGTATTCCTTAATACCATTCGTGGGGTGGCGTACTTACTTCCCCAACTCTACAAGCTCCTACTTCACTCCTATGTCGAGCCGGCTAGGAAGCTCCTAACATGGGATCACTAGAATTCGCTTGTGCATTAAATACAACCATAAAAACCTTTAGTACGCGTTTGGTTCATGTTTCTTAAGACGTTCAAGCAAGTTACCGAATAGGAAGTTAGCCAGTTTTCTTAAGCCTAACATAGATAAACAATCATCCAATACAACTAACAACACACTAACAACCAATAATCAATAGCTAGGTTTCATTAGATCTAAGCAAACACAAGATAAAATTAGCCTAACATGTTAAACAAAAGACAAGCATAAGATAGAATCAAACAACACATAGACATATTGAATGATTAATTGATAACTTATCTTTCAATGAAACATGGAAGATCTCAAGGCAAAAAGCCCTGAAAAAGTAGCTAAAATCGTCTTAGGGTTTTATCCCAAAATTCCACACACTAAGCTCTCTCCTAATGACAAAAAATTAGAAAACTATATATAGATTTTTGGATCTGACGGCGTCACCTTATGCATTGTGACGCCGTCACCTCGCCGCTTTTAGGGTTCCCGGGTGACCTTCTTGACGCCGTCCCTCTTTAGCTCTTCAAAAATCCATTCTGGCCTATCAAGGCTTGACGCCGTCGGATCATGAATGTGACGCCGTCCCCTTATGATTTAAGCCGTGACGCCCTTGATTTAGTTAAAGCGTGACGCCGTCAGAATTCTCATGCTAACTCACTGGCCCGTCATGAGTAAATTTCACATCCAACTTTTCTTGCCAAGGCATGACGCCGTCCCATGTTAATTGTGACGCCGTCAAGAGTAACTTTTAGCCGATTCTTGAGACTTTGCCGTTTTCTTCACTTTAATGCTCCAAAAACGTCCAAAATGCCTCCTTTTCCAGATTTCTCCTCAAAAGTACCTAAAATGACAAAAGGAACGATTTAGGGCAATATTTGATCAAATAAATACGATTTCGGGCTTAAATGACCCCTTAAAAGCGGTACACTTTTCGCCTCATCAGTTAGTGTAATGCCCCTTAAGACATTCACTACCCTAGGACTAGGAAAATTAGCACCAACTAAGTTGCTTATTGAATTGGCTGATAAGACGGTAAAACGACCTGAAGGGATTGCTAATAATGTGCTAGTTAAGATTGAGAAGTTTGTTTTCCCCGTAGACTTTGTTATATTAGATATGCCCGAGGATGTTAAGATTCCTTTAATCCTTGGGAGACCTTTCTTGTCTACCGCCCATGCTAAGATTGATGTGTTTAAAAGAAAAATCTCAATAAGGATAGGGAATAATAAACTAGTCTATAAGTGCCAAGATCCTGTTAAAAGCATAATTAGAGGCGTCTATGTGCTAGGATTAAGAGAACGTATGGACATCGATCTAGAAGCTAGTTTTATGGGAGAAACCTTGGTAAATAATGAATCACTTGAGACCTATAGTGGAGACTACATTGAATTAAATGATCTTAATCTACCATTAGGAATCAATGATCAATTTATGGAGGATTCTGAACCCGAAATTGAAGAAGGAGAAATTATGGATATACCTAGAGTCAATATGATCAACACTAAGAATTATGATGAATTTGAAGGATATCCTAGTTTCTGTGATTATGGTAGAAAGATCCATGTAGATTGTACTTATAATTTACAATTTCCTCGCATGATAGGATTTAAACAAATTAGTGCCAACTTTTTCCCTATTTTACCAATTAATGTAATGTCAAAAGATTTCTATAATTCTATAATGAAAAACAAAATTGAGTATAGAGGGAAAAACGTAGTTGGAATGTTCATGAATGTACCCGTTTTTGTTGGGAATTTAACTATTGTTACAGATTTCACCGTGGTGGAAAACATGGATGCTTATCGAGATGTTGAGATGGGTGACGTGATCGTTGGGAAACCATTCTGTAAGGAGGTCGAAATTAACGCTAAAAGATTTGAAGGAAAGATCACCTTTCAAAGTGGAAGCAACATTATCACTTACATGATGCCTCGTGCTCACCCAAGGTTTAAACATGCCCCTAATAAATTTTGTTACAAATTTACACCATTTCTTTTTGTAGATGAAAATGACGCTGAGAAAGGGATCGAGTATCCGTACCAAAAGATGAAAGGATTTTACAAAGGTGTACTTGAATTGGGGCCGGAATATGTTCGTGACGAAGTAATTCGCAACTACATCGTGCACGGACATGTGGGGATCAATAGATCTAAATAAAGAGCTGAACGTGAGTCTAACTTGAAGACTCTGGAATAAAGACAAGTGCTGACCGGGAGACAACCCGGAGAATTTTTACTTTTCTGTTCTGTGTCGAGTCAGTCAGGCCTGCAGAAGATACGGCGCATCTCAATCCTAAGATGCAACGCATCTCCTGCAATGGTCATATCTTATTTAATTTTCTGCATTTTTATTTTTGACTTTAAAACTTTCTATCAGTATTTTAATGCGGCGCATCCCTGGTTAAGGATGCGACGCATCTTCTATTCTGATTCGTATTTATTCCAGGCTCGATACGGCGTATCTTCTTCCATAAGATACAGCGTATCGACTGACCTGATGATTTTCAGTTTAATTTTTAAGTTTTATTTTTACTAACTACTAATGTATTATGCAAGTTTGAACCTTCTTAACTCAGGTGTGTTAAAGTCTTGATGGTATTATAGATTCTTGCATTTCCTGTGGATACATCAAATATGAAGCTTAAAAGTTTTCATCCACAAGAAAGTTGATTTTTGCTCTTAAACAAATAATGGAGGATCATACTGAGCAAATTTCAGGGGAGTTTTTCTGTTCTAATTCTTTTATTTTCCAGTTTTTAATCTTTGATACAAACAACGAGGACGTTGTTTAACTTAAGTGGGGGGATTGGAGAATTAGAACATTTACTTGTCCTAAACTTTTTCAAAATATGCTTAAAATGCGCTTAATATATCAAAATTTAAAACTTTTAGCATGTTTTTGTTTAAAGTCTAAATTACATAGCTACACACATAACATTATTTTCAAAAATTGTGAACTTTTCAAAATTCACAAATCTATGAGTGTGCCGGTGACTTGTAAACTTTAGAACTTGGCTTGTATACTATTCGAGACCACCATAATAAGTATTATCTTTATAATTGGAATGACTTGTCTAAATTGGTAAATTTCTAGGATTACACCCAAATAGCCTTTATATGTTATGTGATATTAACTAACTACACTGGTTAGTTAACCCCCATATAAACCCTTTTGTTACTCTCACTTTTAGAGTAAGATACCCCTAGAAAAACACTCAGAGCCATTCCTTTCGTTTCCTACACCTTTGTTATAATGTTTCGTTACACCCTTACACCTTAGCCTACCCTGTAGATTAAAATCCGTGGTTGGTTAATTGCTTTAGGCAAAGTGTGTTTCCTTACATTACCTGTGTTCGCGTGCGTAATTCATTATCTTTGGTTAGATCGGAAAATTGCACAATGCAATTGGTATGAAAGTAAATATTGTATATCTTTGAGTTTATTTTTCGTGTGTTTACCACTTTCGCTATTACAGTTATTTCTGAAGTCATGAAAAGTATGGAAAAATTATCCGGAAAAATGATGATAGAAAAGTTGTGAAATTTTACACATATATGTTGATGTCAAAAAAAAAAAAAAAAAAAAAAAAAAAAAAAAAAAAAAAAAAAAAAAAAAAAAAAAAAAGGAAAAGTTGGAAGTTTATTTTAACCAACTTATGTAAAGTTTTGTATTAAGTGGTCGACATCACCACTATTTGTTGTATATTTTATTTATGGATTGAATGGGAGTTGGCCGTTATGGGAACGCCAACTAAGGTTATTCTTTGATTGAGATCTTGTTGAGTATAATTCATGTCTACCTAAAGCGTGTGTTTCAAGTGTTAAAGCGTGAGTTATTCAATGATATGAGTCTTATTCATGGGATGGTTGGGAAAGTAATTTACCACACTTAGGATTTTAATTTATCTGTTTTGTTTATTTTTTATTTTACACCAATTTGTATCCCAAATATTATCCATACCCTATATTATTCTTTATCCAAACCTTTGATTTATTGAGATTAGGGATTTGAGCAATCTTAAGTATCGTAGTCGTGGATTCGGCTATGTATTTATGATTTTGTCGCCCTTTTTGATATAATATTATTGGTAAAGATTACTTCGTCCTATCTTTAGCCTATTCGAGTTAAGGATTTGAGCAATTGCAAGTATCGTGTTTGTGGATTCGATCATGTATTTGTGATTTTGTCGCCTTTTCTGGAATTTGAGATCGATAGAGATTAAGAAGAATGATTAACCCTTAACCAACAAACCCTTTTACCGCTTTAGACTTGTTATTCCTTGGCTTTAGTGGGGGAGATTCGTATACTTGCCAAGCTTATGATAGAATATTCGTCACGACTGGACAGTTAAACGATTAGATTTGCTTTTATCAAAATATTTTATTTTATTTCTAATTCGTTAAGTGTTTGGTTGTGTGATTATGACAAAAAAAAACGAATACATGCTTAAATATAAAAATAAATCCTAAATATCTTTTAGGATACATTTTCATAAGATTTATTCTAAGGTTTACTTGGGGACAAGTAAAGTTCAAGTGGGGGGATATTTGATGAACTCAAATAAGTACATTTTATTACCATCATTTATCCTATTTATTTGACTTGTTTTATTATATTATCTGTGAGAATTGATACGTTAATGTTTACTTTTGTAATTCTCAGGTAAAAACAAGTACTATGTGAAACTTGGCGATTTTGGACTAATTATGGAGCAAAACAAGCAAGATATTAAGAGTCTACTGAAATGAACAAGATCAAGATCATTCTGCTCCAGATACGCCGCATCCTACTTCGTACATATGGCGCATCACTATCAAGATTTCACAAGTTATAATCCAAGACGGCAAAGGACATGCGCCGCATAGAGAAATGGAGTTACGCCGCATCTTAAGGCGGTATACGAATATTCCTAAATATATTAATCTTGGACCCCACGCGAAGTTAAGTCAATGCGCCGCATCTACTTATTCAATGCGCCGCATCTAACCCTCAGACAGAAACTATAAATACCCCTAAGTCAGACGAATTTCGGGAGGCTACAGTGCAATATACCAAGTACGAGACAGAAAGACTAGCCGGAGTCAGACGATTAGCAGCACAAGACACGCCCTAAACGAAGATACAAGAGCTGTAAGAAGGTCCTGCATGTATTCAATTCATTAAGTAGTTTTGTTTTATTGTATTAGTACACTTTAATTCATCAGGATTGATGGGCCGATTCCATGTGACTACGGAAAACCATGGGCACCCCTTAAAATTGCTTTCCCATTAATTAAAGTTTATATGTTGATGTCTTTGGTGACTTTTATTAGTGCATTGATAACCTCTGTGTCTAGCTGAGCATTGCTTGGGTTGCCATGCCCCTTCCTCGCCTATTTATTCTATCGTTTTAGGATAGTGGGATAGACATAAGTAATCATTAAGGGCTTACTCGCCGATAAGATTAGAGCCAATGAGAAAGGGTTAAATCTCGGTGCGTCGCATCGAACTATACACTTCATATAAAACTAGCAATAAAACAAGTGACAAGCTACTTAATTATCAGGACAGGTCTTCTTATTGTCTCAAGTATTTATCTGTGTACGTGTGTGCTAATCGCTGATTCGTGCTAATTAGTTTAGTTTATATTTAATCATAACCAAACCGTGCCAGTCTCTCAGGCTGAACCCCTTTGCGTTAGATTAGGTTGTATAGCTAACTTAAGATATTAAAATACTGATTAGAATAACTAGATAATACGTTCCACTCTTAGTGATCGACACTCTACTTACCATTATATTCATACTGACCGGGTACACTGCTCGTTAAAGTGTGTGTTTAATTGATAAGTCGGCTAAATATAAATTTAAAACTTGAATACTGCTAAAACCACAACGACACATCGTGGATATAAAAATTAGAGCAATACACACGCACATCATCATGGCAAACGGATAACCGTTTCCCATGGCATACGGAGGGTACGCCATAGGATGGCCGAAGGGTATGCTCCCATAAGTTTGAGGGAGGCTTGGGTTATTAGGCTGTCCATTTACTGGAGGATATAAATTCTGAGGGTAAGACTGAGTTTGAAACGAGGGGTACATACCATTGGGAGGAAGATTTCCTTCCAAATTAATTGTAGGCGGATTGCCTTCTACGCCTGATGCGTGAGAAGGCTGCAACGGAACCCCAGCTTCAGTCCTTCCAAGATGAGCTGCTAGCAATGGAGGCAAAGTCACCCCCACTTCTTCCCTTCGTTGACTCCTACCGTTAGAGCCTTCAGTAACCGCCTCTTCTCTCCTTGTCGGAGCCCTCTCGGGAACTCCTTCGAAACCAACGGACCTTCTGCTTAGCCTTCGACTGACTGGAGACCCAATCCTTAAGGCCGATAGAGTTGCTCCTTGGGTCGGAGGCCTAGGTTCCATCTCCATTTCTTCATCATACTCATCACTTGAGTATTCCAACTCCCTTCGCATCTCAGCATTCCTGACTTGCCTCTTACGAGCCCTTAGGAGGGATTCCAACACTTCGTGGTTGGCTTCGACAAAGGCTGGGCTAATAATGGGCTCCGGATTGGCTGATGTCGAAGCATGTTGGTTGGGTGTTGTTTCTGGGTGAGAACGTGTGGTGAACGTGGAAGCGGTTATTGGGGGAAGGTTGTTAGAGTCGTTGATTGGTATTGGTGCTAGGGTAGAGAAACCCGGTGGGGGAGTATCTTCTCTCCCTTGATCCATGCCGGAATAATAGTGAAAGTAGTTGGTTGGTTATAAGCTTGGAAATAACGAGACCAATTGTAGCGGTCCCACGGATGGCGCCACTGATTGAACAAATAATTGCATAACCAAGCCTTCGATGGTGATCAAAGGAATAATGGGGTGTTGAGATTGCGCCAAGCTCGTTCTTAACCTGAAATAAGAAATAAGAAGACACTATGTTAAGTGATTAAGCAGGGGTTAGACCCTGCGAACCACCTCCGGCGTGCGAGTAAGTATGTGTAATGGTAATGTAGGTCGTAAATTGAGAGAGTGAAGTTAACTTACTTTGTTCATGCCCGACTAAGCTATTTATATGGGAGAAATAGGCCTTAGTGGGCGGTTTGCACATGTTTCGGAGATCATGGGGGCGTCCCATGATTTATGGTAACCGCTAGGGCTTTGTAGCCCACGATCTCTGTTTTGGCGGGAAAGCCAAGGGAAGAGGAGACATGGGTTTGACCAGGTCAGGATCGTCCTTCGTGCTAGTTCCTTCGTAAGAGATACCCCGAAGGGCTTAAGGCTTCGATTGGCGGATTCCCATGGTAACCAATTCGGAGGCGAATGGTTTTACGCCAATGAAACGTGTTAAGAGATTAACCTGGGCCTCCGAAGAGAGGGCTTTCTACAGGCTCGAAGGGGAGTCCTTCGATCCGTTCGGAGGATACATCATCAGTATATGAGCTAGAAAAGTTTCTTCTCTTGGCCCCATGTGGGACTTAAAAATATAAAACAAGTTTTTCACAAAATATATTTGACAAAAGTTCAAGTGACACAACAACTTTGTGCCACAATCAAATACGGAGTATTATTTCTATTTTTTTTATACATTGATTTCTTTTGTGTTAACGCTATGAGTAATTCCAAAGAAAACTCCAATACGATTATTTGTGCAGTTTTGCTTGTATATTTGTGTAAATGTTTAGAAGCTCTTGATTAATTGTGTGAGGGCATGGCGACTGTCATTGTTTATGGTCAAATTGGGTATTATTGTTTATTTATTTATTTTTTTTAATTTCATTAGAACTTCAACAAATGTTGAAGAAAATGTACAATGGGTTGAAAGATCCTGAATTAAACGACGCCTCATCATGCGAGATCAAGTGAAACATGATCTGTCTGCACACTATAAAGAACATTGGTATCTAACAGGATCCTACTACACTGTTAAGCTTTGACTTCTTGTTAATAGGATCCACGATTGGTTGATCCAAATTGGGTGTTATTAGTCATAACCATTTGTGTGAGCATATATAGAATTTGGATTGATAAAGTTTATGTGGGTCGTGACCATTTGTGTCATGACTAGCAGGCCCTCTCTATGAATAAAAGTTTGGAATTGGGTAAGATTTTAGATGTGAGGTTCGATGCATATGTATTAAGGCTCAAAGCCTCAAAGTAGTGGTGACTACACCTTCACCCTTAAACATCAGCGTCACCTCAGCTTTCTCTCTCTTCTCACTTCTCACTTTTCCTCACTTCCTTTCAACTTTCACCCGTTTTGGTCACTTTCCCATCATATTTTATTAAAATACCACCTTATACATATATAACACACTAAATACCCCACACACTCACAAACCAAATAAAAAACATTAAAACAAAAAAAGAGGCTCACTTTTTTCCAAAATACTTAAGGTGTCCAAGTCACCTTTCCTCTCGATTTTGGCCGTCACTCGCGCGTGAGGAGGGCTTGGTGTTGTGGGGTGTGACTACCTCCTCACTCAGTGAGAAGTCACGTCTACGCCATCCGGTCTAAGAATTGTAAATTTTTGGTGTTGAATAAAACTTTTGCTTATTCGGAGAAAATATAGACTATTAATTCTATTAAAACCCATTTTATTTGCTATCAATTTTTCATTGTCACTAAATAACAATATTAAAGTTAAAAATTTGAGAAATTTTTGTATAAGAATGTAGCAAAGAGTTTGCTAATATATAAGGAAAACATCAAATTATACAAAAGTTTCTTTAAGGCCCAAAATAGTTAAAACTAAATTACAATAAGTGTCTTATGTAAATTGCCTGAGCTAGTTTTTAGAGAAGAGTTAGTGGACAATCATGAGTGTACGAAATTAGGGTTCATCAGTTTAAATATTTGGAGGATGATAAGTTTGTTATGTTATGTTTGTCTAGCAAAATTCTGTAAAAAGCGATTATGATGTTTTGTCAATGTGGTTCGCTCTATGTGGTTATTTGTCCACAAGTTTCTTCCTGATGGGACATTGAGCCGCTATAAGGCTCGCTTAGTTGCTAATGGTAGTAGTCAGCAACTTTGTGTTGATTGTGATGAAAATTTTAATCCAGTTGTTAAATCGGCCACTATACGAACAGTTCTTAGCATTGCTTTATCTAGATGGCGGCCCATTCATCAACTAGATGTCAGTGATGCCTTCCTTAATGGTGACCTTACAGAAAACGTGTATATGCAACAACCACCTTGTTTTGTTGATTCTCGGGTTCCAGATCATGTTTTTCGATTACAGAGATCTCTATACGGTTTGAAACATGCACCTCGGGCATGGTTTCAACGATTTTGCGGCGTATGCTACACCGGTTGGATTTTCTTAGAGTCGTTGTGACTCATCAATGGTTTTTTTTTACGGACAGGGTTTTGATATTGTATAATTCTTGATTTATGTAGATGATATCTTTCAAACTGCTTCCTCCAATGCCCTTCTGAGATGTATTATCTCGTCTTGGCAATGGGAGTTTGAGATGACTGACTTAGGAGCCCTGATTTTTATTTTTTTATTTTTATTATTTTTTTATTTTTTATTTTTTATTTTTTTTTTGTTATTTTTGTTACTCAAAATGTTGCTGGGATGTTCTTATCTCAGCGCAAGTATGCTCCCGAGTTACTTTCATGGTCACATACGAGTACTTGTAATCCTACCCGGAGCCCTGTTGATACGGAGTCCAAACTTAGTCCGGAGTGTGATCCTGTTTCGGAACCTACATTATATCGTAGTCTTGAAGGTGGACTTTAGTGTCTGATATTTACCCATCCCGATTTATCTTATGTTGTTAAGCATATTTGTCTTTATATGCATGATCCGAGGGAGCCTCACTTGGCGGCTCTCAAGCGTATTTTACGATACGTGCAGTGGACACTGGATTTTGGTTTACAGCTTTATGCATCATCAACGTCTTCTCTTATTGCTTACTCCGATGTTGATTGGGCGGGTAACCCCTCTACACGTCGTTCTACTTCTGGTTATTTTATTTTTTTAGGTAATAATTTGTTGTCCTAGTCGTCGAAGCGTCAACATACTCTTTCTCGTTCTAGTGGCGACGCCGAATATCAGGCTGTTGCCAATGTGGTTGCTGAGACTGCTTCGATACGTATTCTTCTTCGCGAGCTGCATGTACCTTTATTGATTGCTACTCTTTTCTATTGTGATAATGTTAGTGATATCTATTTGACAGCCAACCATGTTCAACATCAAAGCACGAATCATATTGAGATTGATATTCATTTTCTTTGTGACATAGTTGCCAAGGGTCAAGTCCGCGTGTTACATGTGCCATCCCATTACAAGTATGCCGACATATTCACCAAAAGGTTACCTTCAACCCTATTTGAGGAGTTTCGATCCAATTTGAGTGTTCGATCATATCCCGCTCAAACTGCGGGGGAGTGTTAGATGTCATATGTTATAGGCCATGGCCCGATTTTATATCATTACAGGCTTAGCCGATGTTCTGGAATAATTGCATGTAACTAGCTATATATTGATTTGGTAATTAATGAGAATACGGGTTTTCCATTATTCAATAAGTTTATTGAGCGAAATCACTAGGAGAGTCTTAGATGGCTAGTTGTTAATCAGGAGTGATCGAGTTGTTAAAGAGACATGTAAATAGAGTAAAGAAAGTGCAAGAACTTACGAATCAAACCCGGCCCGCTTGATGTAAGAAACTTGAAGTGGTCACGTTAAACCCTTTAAAAAGAAAAGGTTCAATCCGGCTTAAGTAACGGTATTATCTTTGAACTTGCAGAAACTTAAGTTTTAACATGTAATTAAGCACCCCAAGTGTAGAAAGTGAAATCAACAGGGGGCGAGTTAATAAAAAAGGCTAGTGACTATCATCATTGAAGCATGAAAGGTTACAAAATTTACACCCTGTGCAAATAAATTACATGATTTGGCGGCTAAGATAGTATCCCAAAAGTTCAAAAATAATAAGTAATTGGCTAAAAGTTCAAAAATCATAATTAGTAAAAACTACTTAGTGAAAGAATCATGTAAAAAAATTATCAACAGAAATATAGATCTTTAGGATGAACACACTCGACCGGAGGAAATCGGTCGATCGCTTCTTAGAACCCAAACCGACCGATATTATGATCGGTCACTTCCCTTGTGGAGTATCGGTCGCTTCATGTGGAGATGCAATATCGATCGCTTCACCGACCGAATTTAAATCACTTGCACATTCCCAAAATCAAATCGTTGCATAAAAAAAAAAAAAAAAAAAAAAAAAAAAAAAAAAAAACTTTTTCAACCTTATAAATACTCACCTCAAACACACATCTAAACACACAATTTCAAACACAATTCATATTCAACTTCTCATCCATAAACCACTTCTCATCATGTCAAAGAAAAACACTCCCACATCAAAAGACCGACGATCCCGACTACCCCAAAATGCCCCGAATTTAAACTTCTCGCCGGAAAACAACTTCCAACTAACCGGCATAACACCACCACAACAACGGGGTATTCGATTTCATGCACCCTCTTTTGAATACTCATCACGATTACCACAACCCAACCAAAATCAAAACATGTTTTACCTTAATCGTCCATATGTTCAACCGTATCGTCCTAATACGGATTATTATCAAGAACCAAGTAGGTCGTCATATCGGCCTAACATGGATTTCATGCAATCTCCCCAACCGTATCAAGATTATTCCCCGATTCGGGATGTTAATCTTGAAACGGATTTTGAGGATTTTATGGACAACCATGCGACGCAACAATATCCGACTCAAGATGCGTCGATGGGCAAGGTTCGGGTCACGGTTCTTGCCATGGTTCGTACCACGGTTCTTTCCATGTTGAAGACGATGACGATGTCGAAGAGACATCACCCGTCAAACCAAGGACCGCTTCGCGACGTGCTACAAAGGCGAAGGCGAAGGACAAATGGAAGAAGGCCGAACCGTCCCAAAAACAGGCTACATGGACAAAGGCAGAAGAGGTCGCTCTTTGTAAAGCTTGGGTTTTTGTGTCAGAAAATTCCCAACGAGGTAACGCTATTAATAAGAACCGCTTTTGGGAGGAGGTGATACAATATTTTAATAAAGAAATCGGTTCAAATCGAAGCTACGACTCTATCAGCAGCAAATGGAAGAATCGGATTCGGAGTAGGGTTGGAAATTTTGCTGCTATCATGGAAAATATCCATCTTAACCATGGTAGTGGTGAGAATGATGTTGATGATCGGGAGAAAGCTTTGAGGGAATACCGTATGGTTTACGGTCATGATTTCAACTTAGTGGAATGTTGGAAAATCTTGAGGCATCACGATGCTTGGAAGACGGAGGGGGAAGCTATCCGAACGAATAGTAGGAAGAAAACAAAGGGCTCTATGTTGATATAAATAATGCCTAAACACGTTATTAATATTTTTCGATATCTCTACGTTTTGATAATCACAAAATGTAAAATCATTAAACGGAAAATTATGACGTAAACAAGTATTTAGTTGTCAATATCTATTTTAACAACTCAATCACTTAAGGTATGAACAAACCAATGCTTAATGCATTATATAATCAAAGGAACATTTTCTTAATCACTAGATTTTTTATAAAATGTCAAAAACATTTTATATCTTTTAGAAAAACATTTTTGGTAATAAATAAAAATGTTTAATCCATTATAAATTTATGAATTTAAATTTTCAACCAAAGATGGCAAAAATGTTCCAGAAAAACCTTTCCCACAAAAAGACAAAACTGGGCAACGGTCTTGAGGGGCGGCCCCCTTAATTTTAAGGGGACCGCCCCCCTATTTAAGGGGACCGCCCCGCTCCTCCAGCTGTTCAGTTTTTGCCTATAAATACTGGTTTTCCCCTGGACTTTTTCTCACCTTTTGCACCCCAAACCTTCTGTTCTAAATCTTCTCTAATCCTTGTAAATCCTTTCTAAAATCCTTTGATCATATTCTCTTAAGCATTGGTTTCTTAGTGATCCAAGCTTCCATCATCAAAGTGCAAAAGAATAATACTCCTTCAACTAGAGAAGAAGTATTGTAGTTCAATTCATATCATTTTGTAATTGTGTAAAGTGTTGTATAGTTGTGATAAGTAGATCTAAGTGTAAGCAAGTAGTTGTGTTGTAAAGAAGTTGTGTAGAAGTTGTGAAGTCGTAGTCTAGAAGTTGTGAAGCCGTCGTGTAGAAGTTGTGAACCCGTCGTGTAAAAGGTGTGAAGCTGTCGTGAAGAAGTCGTGAAGCCGTCGTGAAAAAGTTGTGAATAAGTCGTGAAGAAGTCATGTAGAAGTTGTGAGATTGGTTCTAGCTATGATTAGAACCCGACATCTAGCTTTGTGTCGTTAAGCCGGTGTAAGCTAAAGTTGTGTAAGGTTTTCTCCGCCATAAGGGAGTTTGTTGACATAGTGAAGAGAACTCTCGAGTAGGTGACTCGGGGAGTGGAGTAGGGCAAGGAAGGTGTCCTTGTAGCCGAACCACTATAAATCCTTGTGTTGTGGTTTGATCTTTCCATCCCTATCTTTCATTTCATTTCATTTACTTTACTTGCATTACTTATTTACATTTGTCTATATTTGTTCATATTGTTTAAGAGTTGAAGTCACATAAGATCGAATCGAAGTTTTTAAAAGTAAACAAAAGTTTTCACAATAAAATTTAAAAGAAGTAAAACTATTCAACCCCCCCCCCCCTTCTAGTTTTTCCACAATTGGTATCAAGAGCCACGTCAAACAAGATTTTTAAAATAAACTGTATTTTAAAACTTGAATCGATCTATGGAATCTGAAAAATATTTAGAAGGGCAATCTATGCAAAGACCACCACTATTTGAAAGTGATGGATTTCTTTATTGAAAAAATCGATTCGAAACTTATGTGAAATCAAAAGATCTAGATCTTTGGCATATTATTACTAATGGTGATTTCTTACATATTCAAAACAATCCTGAAACTAAAAAGGATGAAGTAGTACCTTTTGAAAAACAAAGTGATGATTTAAAAAGAAAACTTGCTAAAAATAATGAAGCAAAAATGGTTATTTATAATGCGCTACCACGTAAAGAATACGAAATAATTTTTATGTGTGAAACCGCAAAAGAAATTTGGAACTCTTTACTAATAACTCACCAAGGTAATAGTCAAGTCAAAGATAATAAAATAGATCTTCTTGTTCAACAATATGAACAATTTACGATTCCGGAAGAGGAATCAATTGATAATGCTTTTGCTAGATTTAACACAATCATCACAAGTTTAAAAGCACTTGATGAGAGTTTTTCTAGTAAGAATTTTGGTAGGAAATTTCTTAGGGCGCTTCATCCAAAATGGCGAGCTAAAGTTACGGCGATTGAAGAATCGAAGAACTTGTCAACTCTTCAACTTGATGAGTTGATCGGCAACTTGAAAGTCTATGAAGCAATAATAAAGAAAGAATCCGAGATGGTCAAAGAAAAAAGAGAACAAAGCAAGTCAATTGCATTGAAAGCTAGGAAGGTATCTAGTGACGAGGATAGCTCAACCTCCGAAAGTGATGACGAAGAATATGCCATGGCCGTAAGAGACTTCAAGAAGTTTTTCAAAAGACGAGGAAGATTCGTTAGACAACCACATGACGAAAGAAAGGCATTCCAAAGAAACAAAGATGACAAAGGTAGCAAGAGCGAGAGGAAGTGTTTTAAATGCGGCGATCCAAATCATCTCATCGGAAGATGTCCAATGATGTCAAAGGAGCAAAATCAAAAGGCGTTCATTGGAGGAGCATGGAGTGATAGTGACGAAGATGAGAAAGAAACCACAAAGGAGGAGAAATGTCTTATGGCTAAGACATCAAGTGAGGTACATTCCGAAACCGAATACTTTAGTGATGAATATTTATCATTAGACGAAAAAGACTTAGATAGTGAATATAATAGGTTATGCAAACTAGGTCAAAAAGTAATGAGTAAAAACAAATCACTAAAACGCATAAATAACCAATTAGAAAACGAAATATTTGAATTAAAAATTAAACTACACAACTTAGAAAAAGGCAAAGAAGCTTTTGAAGAATGTAAAACATGTCAAGTAACTAAAAATGAAAACAAAAAACTTAAGGAAGAAATTTGTAAACTTGACAAATTTGAAAATGGTAGTAACTCACTTAGGAAAATAATAAGTGTTCAAAGAGTAGTAGGTGATAAAACCGGCTTAGGATTTAATTCAAATGAGGCCTCAACTAGTGAAACTAAAAATGTAAAGTTTGAAAGTGAATCTAGTAAGCAAAAATCCTTAGAGTCAACACCTAAATACATACTTATAAAAGATAGAAAAATACCCATTGCTAGTAATGATGAAATAAAAACTTTTTACAAACCATCTTTAAAAACCAAAGAAGAATCACCTAAACCGAAATTAAGATAAAAAAACACCTCCCTTAAGAAGACCAAATAATCCCCACCCTCGGCCTAAAACTCCTCAACCTAGAAGAAACCAAAATCGACAAAACCTCCATAATAATAATAATTACCCAATGTGGAATTATCCAAATTCACCAAGCTTCAATCCTTGGGGAATACTTCCACCATATATGCATCCTAGTCAATTGCAACCCATGTTTGGTTCAAACAACTTTGGACCAATGAGACAATGGGGACCAAGTGGCTAAATTGCTAACTCATTGGGAAATCGGCATCTCTTCTTTGATTGACTTCTACAAATCAACTTAAACACTTTGAAGTACTTGAAGACTACTTATTGAAGACTAAAAGGTACGCCTCTCTTTCATGCTCTCTACTATGTTATATGCTTAGGATTGATGAACTAGCTAATTGCATGCCCCCGTAAGTTTTTAATGCCTAGTTTAGTTGATACTTGTGTGTTAGTTAGTAGATAATCCCTTATACATATATCTAATATAAATATATATATATATATATATATATATATATATATATATATATATATATATATATATATATATATATATATATATATATATATAAACACATATAAAAATATCTGCACATAACCTAGACACGTCATTTGTTTACTATCTAGAACTGAAAGAAATTGTTCGTCCTCGAACCTTTTCTTCCCCCTTTGCCTCTTTTGAACTTTAACGTTCAACACGAAAATCTTCTATGTCCGCTATCACATAACTCATGGTGATGAAGAGAAGTGAGTTAAGTGGATTAACGTAGAAGTAGTACTTAAATCGTCGCGCCAAGAAAACTATGAATGAAACAAACTCCCGTCGCCGTCAGCACTTATCTTCGTCATTGCCTCATCATTTCTCGACGCCATTCAACATCCCACGTTTACACTATATATATATAATATATATATATATATATATATATATATATATATATATATATATATGCACATTCCCTCTCATTCCTCAAAACCTTTGTCAACTTGACGTCTTGATTATTTTATCCAAAATTCTCAAGATATATTTTTTAACAAAAGGTTAATAAAATGTCAAGCATTCCCTCCTCGTGCCTATACAATCCAACGTATTTTTGATATATTATATTTCTATATAAATATACATATAAATATTTTACCGTCAGAAACAAAAATCAAAAATTCCTATTTTTGGCGGGCGGCCCCCTTAAAATTAAGGGGACCGGCTGGTTAACGAGGGCGGCCCCCTTAATGTTTAAGAGGACCGGCCATCTGATTCTACCAAAAACGATTTTCCTCTTAAAACTTTTGCCAAACACTCCATTTCTCACACACCCTTCCTTTGCTACCTGCTGTGAACGAACTAAACCACCCAAAAACCATCAAAACCACTCACCAAATCACCAATTCGGGCTAAATTCGCAAGGGGCAAACACTTATATCTCGATTAGCAACATATATTGTAAGTTTTCCAAAACATATTTCATCTAATTTCATCAAATTTCGTGTCTAATCACAATTAGGTATTTTATTCAAATTTTTCAAATTCGAACTTATGTTAAAATTAAGTCTAGGATACTAATTGTCAAATGCTTCCCATATGATTAGAGTACTTAATTAACCTAGAATATAAGTAATCTAAAACCCTCATGCCAAAATTTTGAAAAACCAAACACTCTCAAAATTTGTTATACATTGTTGAATTATGCCATAAACATTTATTATAACTAATCACATTATAATATCACAACTTTTAATCCTAAAAATATATTTTTCGAATTATGAAAAATGATTTTATAAACATAAGAGGGTGTTTGGATTGAGTCATAAAAGTGTCAAGATTAAGTCAAAATGAATTTCACAACTAATGGACAAGTTTATAAACATGTAACTAATAATTTTGAGTCATCAAGATACATAATTCATATGTATATTGAAATATTAGTCATTATTTTTTCTAGGAAAGGAAGTGTTTGGCATAACAAATTGAAAGACATTTTTGAGTCAAAATCTACGTTTTTACCTTTTCAATGAGTTACTTAACTCGTAAGAAATAGCTAGACATACAATCTAATGTTTGTCGAGTCACATTTCAAAGTGGCTTATGATGTACAAATGAGCGTTTGGATGTTCTTGGTTCTTTACCATAATATCTCTATAACTACTCCTTAACATCATAGAATACACTTTAAGCGAGTTAAAAATTAAAAATAAGGAACATTGCAAACTACTTCTTAGGATTAAAATTTTAGACTCGAAGTATGTTTGCGTTCCACATGAGTAGTATATGTCACATATGCATTTTTTTTCTTTTTTTAATCTTACTTTCTTGTTGTTATCTTGTTTAGGTGAAAATGCCTAAAGTCACGGTTGGTGATGTTTCCAAAACCAAGGAATATATTCCAAAAGTCTCCGCTACTCCTGGCATTTCTCCCGCTATTGCATGTTTCTATCGTCCCATCGAAGATAGAAACATTCATGAAGGGAGAGTTGTCGATCCATCCTTCTATCTATCCGACCAAATCGAACGAATGTTCTCCAATGTTCGTCTCGATTGTCTTTTCAAAATCAATGAACCCATCATTCCTCATTTCATTCTTGACTTCTATAGCCAAGTTACGGTGCAAACCGATGACTATGGTTATATCTTCATTTCTTTTATGATCCAAAACGAATTCATCACTCTCACTCTTGCTCAGTTTGGTCAAATCCTCCAAATTCCCTTCAACGGTCAAGCCGTTTTCTCAAATGAATGGGATCTCTCATCTCTTGAGAAAAATCGGCCTCAGGGTGGTCCATACTATTCTGAGATTCCAAATCCTGACGACATTCGTCGACTACTCGAGCTAGAACGTGGTACGACTAGCCGAAGAATCAAGTCGAAGAATGTCGACATTCATGCAAACCAAGTCTGTAAAACCCTAAAATCTAAAATGTGTAAAAAGACCAAAATGCCCCTACAACTTTGAAAATTTATTAAAGCTTATATATGTGCCAAATTAAATCACAAAACCTATGTAACTAAACCGTATATGATATGAAATAATTATGGGACACCAAGTAAATATTTGTACATGACATAAAAATACTTTGGACACCACGAAAGTGCATATGATCCGAAAATTATAAGTAACCATGTATTTGTATTTTAAAGATTATAATATAAGGTTTATACATTTAAGTTTAGGTAATGGTTCAAAAATCATGGACTTGTTTTGGCAAGGCCTTTGGGCCGATCCATGTTATTCCCCCCCCCCCCCCTCTAAATGTTTGGCCAAGTCTAGCATAAGATGGCCTAATCCCTTTTGTTCTCCACAAAACAAACCGATCTTCATATCTCATCAAGAAAACCCTAAAAACCAAGTTTCTGCCGCCTCCTTTTCTGCTGCTGTGATCGATCCAGAAAAACCACCAAGAAGCCTCCATTTTGATCTTGTTCTAAGGTATATACATAGTACTACATCAATACACGAATGTATGAATCAAAAACTAATCAAAAACGTGTTATGGTCATGTTTGTTTCCTGCTGTCGTGCGATCAAAGGAGAAAGGAAGGAGGAAAGTTTTCGTGTGGTGTTTTGATCCCTTGTGTTCGTGTTTCTTCGTGGTCTACGAGGGTATTGTATCGCTTATTCCATCATTTGTTCACATATTAATGCCCTAGTCGAATTATAGAATGAACTTTGTCACATAAAATCATAAAATATAAGAAAACCCTAAAACTCATGTATATAAAATCGACTGGACTTATTGTGGTGTATAATTCGATTTGAATGTGTTATAAACTGATATGAACTGATCTAAATGTGCTATGGACTGACTCAAAGTCGTTTGGTATAAAGAACTAATGAATGGGATTAAGAAAACCCTAGTAATTACATGTTATTATAAAAAAAACTGCTACTGACATAAAACTCTACTCGACTTTAAACGGCTGTGAATTAATGATATGAACGTATATTTTGATGTTTCTGGAGTCTATATTGTAGTTTAATGAAATAGCTACCTGGAGAAATTTAGTTTGAAATTTTTAGAGGCCTGTAAGGCTACTTTTTGATTTTTGGAAAATCATGTGTCCAGTCGTATTTGAAAGTCTGGAAAATTAGTCCGGGTTTTTCAATTTTAATTTCCAAACCGTGTCGAGTTAGAAAGATCCCTTTGAACTGGGTAAACATTGGGATGTCTATTAGTAGCTGGAATTTTTGCAGATTTTTGTGAATTTTTCTGAAGGGGTAACCAGTTGATAACTTATCGGGTGTCCCATCAGACATGTTTCTGGGACAGGTTAGGAAAAAGGAATTTTCTTTCGTACCAAAACTAATTAATAAAATCTAGAAAAAAAATTAGGTAAAATACTAGGGACATTAAGGTAGCCCTGTGAATTTTTGTAGATTTTATTTCGGAGTTCTACTATGATTCTTAAATTATGTAAAACGAGTCCAGATCTTACTTAGAACCTGATAAGTGTAAGATGATGTTTAAAAAGGGTAAATTGTTTATATTCAAACATTAGAGGGTCTATATGGTTATTTTGATAATATTAAAGGACTAAACTTGTAGAAACCTGTAACTTTACAATAATTACACCTCATACCCTAACTTTATGATAATTGCACAATTGGTCCTTAAACTTATCCTAAATACTTAATAAACCCTTAAATGAATAAAACTACCATAATAACTTATGAACCTTGAACTACTAAAATGGAAAGGCAAACTAAGCATGAAGTTAAGAACCATTTGTAATTCTCTTCTACTCTTTTAGGTGTGAAGAAGGAGAGGACCTGATCTTTTCATCTTATTTCGTTCTGGTTGTGTTTGCTTTTGGAATAAGGTACAGATATTCTGCTCTTTCGATAAGGAGCCTTCGGTCTCTATTCTGATTTGTATTAGGGTTTCCTAAGCCATTGCTATGTTCCCTACACTGTGATATGAACCTTTGATATTTGAACCTGTGACATATGAACCTTTGATGTGAACCTGGAGATTTGGACTATGATTATGACCATGTGGACCTTTGCTTTGATTTGAACCTTTGACCCTTCAGTTTGATACCCGAGCCAAATGTGTTTCCTAGCCATGAAGGTAACATGGCCATGTCTTTGATGCACCACTGACATGACTCGTGTGTGGTTCGAGTGATTAGCCACACCGTCCCCATTGTGATTTGTGATATGCATGCGATTATTATTATTATGGCCAATGTGATATGTGGGGGGCGTATGGATGCATCCTAGGTACGTTGTGATATGTGATATGTGATATGATATGTGCTATGTGGTGACTGATGATGGGTGCAATCCACGTCTTTCACAAAATTTGGGAGCTGATCACTCCAATGTGATACATGAGGACACCCCTCATATTATCCGGTTACTAAAGAGGTATCCCTCTAGATTGCTACAGGATTTGATATGTGATGTGATATGTGGGCTCGTGGTGGATTACTGTCCTAAACCTTACTCTTTATTTCCTTTTCCTATATTTCTTCATTATGATATGTCTGTTCATTTCCATTTGATTTTGTTTCCGTTTATTATATATATCTGTTCACTGGGCTTTTTAAGCTCAGCCGCATTTCTTTTCCTGCGGCAGGTTTTAGTAGGAAGCCAGGAGCTTGGGTTTGCTTTGGGATGAGAGATTAGCTTATGAAGACGATACCTTAGTTTTAGTATTCATTTATGTATGACTACGTAGATTTGGTATATTTTCCTTTGTAACATTGTAAACCATTTGTATTATGTAAGTCGTATGTTATGCTTGCCTTTGATATGTCACCATTTGCGTGACACTTCTACCCTTGCCGGGTTGGGGTGTTACAATTATGGTATCAGAGCCAGGTTTGCGACTTGTAGTACACCTACCCTTGGCCTGTGTAAGTTAGGACCACTAAGTTTCCCTGTAGGCGCTCGTAGGATAACCTTTGCGAAGTTGCTTGAGTATTTTCCATAGGAACATAAGTTACAACCGGTGAGGAATGGGTAGACTAGGACATCCATGTGAGTAGTATTTGCTTCCGCATCACTCTGAATCTTGCCTTTTCCTTTAGTCATGCCTTATAAGAACGTTGTCGCAGAAGACGAGGAAGTCTTACCTTCCGTCATTTAAATGATGAACGTTGTATGTTAACCAATTTCCTTTAGAAGGATTTGATGTTGATATTTGTCCTGTACGGAATTGTTATCTAAGCATGCTGATGCTAATAACTGATATTCCATACATCTCAACTCTGACAGTTAAGCGATGTTCGTATTACTATCGGTGTACACCCTACCATTCCTATGTTATAAGCTAAACAAGATTCCAATCCTTTGAACTGTTCACGATGCTAACCTTCAATTTGATATATTTGACCTTGATATATTCTAATACTCTCCCATCCCACACTTTGATGAACCATGTACCTAAATTTGATATGTGAACTATCCGTATGATTTGACAACCACATTCGCTCTGAGAATCCGTTTCCCTTTGGATGTATTTGACTTTGAGGTCTCTTGATTATGGGTTGGTGGTTTTGTAAAGCTATCATGGACTGCAATATTTGAAATGCGACCTTTAACAATCTGCTTCACCATATTTGGATATGATATTCTCAATCATTTGAATCTGTTAAGATTATCGTTGCTATGAAGCACATACTCCGATCTCTTTGATTTCCAATTTTCTCCTAACGCCTGTTAGTATCCACTCTTGGAAAGCTCCGGCATTTGAAAGTTTGTTGTACGAATTTCTGGTGTTTCTGATGAACCTTTTGAGATCCATTTGGGAAGTAAAGTTTGCATTGAACTAATCTGAAGTGGCGAAATCACGATACTGAAGAAGTTAAGAGATTGTAGGAACTGATGGAATATGAGTTTGTTCACTTCAGTGATCTCTTGAATGCTCCTGTTGGCTTATGAAGAAGAAAGAGAGAAGTGTGCGGCGGCACACCGACCTTCGTGAATGTAACCGTAATCATTATTCCAATTCCGCGTTTTAAATTGTTCTATTTTTTATTTTTTTGAAACTCCGTAGCAGACGACCTCATTTGAGTTTGAAAGACGGAAGAAGCAACCACAAGAACATCTGAGAAGGAAGTTGATTAGTTGAGATTAGGTTCCGCGAAGCATTACAATTTGATTTGTGAAGAGAAGATTTGTGATATGAAGTTTTTCCCTAAGAAGATTTCCTGAAGTTGCTTTAGTACCCGTGTGACCACTATGAGTTTTGAATGATGTCAATTGTATTGGCTAGAAGATTCATGTTTTCGCAAGTATTCGGACAATTGTCATAGTATGACAGTATGTTTGTGCTCAGAGACGAACGAGGAACACGTTGACCATTTTTAGTATGAAGTGAACCGACCCTTTGTTCTAGAAAAATAGATTTACTTGACGATCAGAGATTGTAGCAGACAACACCACCAGGTATCCGATGACTAAAGAGCTTCCACGAAAAGGACCAAGACTGAAGACCATTGTCAGAGTTAGAAACCTTGTAGAAGATGTGCAGAAGAGGTTAGTGACAGGCGTTACCAAGAGAGAAGCATGTGAGGAGGAGACAGACTGAGATGAGACTCGATTATACCTCAAGCAGCACGTGGAGATTTCAGTTGGGCATCAAGACGACCAAACCGTAGAAGATGAGCTTTCAGCACATAAACCAGGAAGTCCACAGCAGTTTGAGTTGGTGCATTTTGAATTATGCTTGAAGACCTGTAGGAGACACGCAACCTTGTTTCTCTAGTCATTTTAGTTGTACTAAGATGAATTGAGAGCTGAAGCAGACTCGCAAATAGAGGAATGCAAGGTGATCACGTCAGAGATTCACGCTACCACACCGAAGTGTCCAGAAGAAGTGTCGAAGACTTGAGGAACCAGACTCAAGTTTATGATTTCCTTTTCACCCTATGATCGTATGATTAGACAAGAGAACGACTACTTGGAATTTGAAAAGATTCGAGATCATGAAATTGAATGGATGAAATTTTGTAGTAAACGTTTGGATTTGGAAGATTTGATTGTTGTAAGGGATGAAGATATTGAAGACGTAATTCATTTCCTCTTAGACCACTTAAGTTTCCGTTACCTTTCGATAGGATCTTTTGAATGAGCCTTACCCTATTAGAAATTCCGTTCTGTGTTCGTTATGCATTTGTTTGGATGATTGTTTCATTATGAGAAGGATGATGAATTGTGGAAGACCTAACGTTTCGACGACGAGTTTCATTTTGAGATGTACACATTTCGTTACGCTATTTGTACGTTCAAATTCCTCCGATTTAGAATCCGTAGTGATGTTTGTTTTGGACCAACCTTAGGAGGTAGAAAGACTGATAGGTGGTTAAGATAAGTAGTTCTGTTCGCGACTTGAGATAAAGTTATGACCATCATGATGGTATACTCATATGATGCTAGTATTATGACGAGTAGCTAACGTGATAATACTTACGTCATATGACGTACCCTTATTGTGTTCATAGGATATTTCGAGGAGTACTTTAGAAACCTTATAATGTTGATAGGAGATGTGAGAATTTTTGCATCTGTAAGATTTAGGTTCATTCCACCTATACGCTTAATCTGTTCGCCGTTATACGATCTGATACGTTCGATTCTTGACACGCATTCGTTGATCCATATACTTCTGACAAGAATCATAAGATCTGCTGAGAAGTTTTCTGCCATTTGATGTCACCAAAAATCTATGTTCTGTACGATCTCATGTGATTTTCTTAATCAAATTCTATGGACGGCATATCCGTCAAAATCCTATGTATTCCTTGTATCTCTTCCGAGAGAACGCGATAATCATTTGTCATGTTGGATATGATCTGTGCAATCTGAAATTCAGTATAGTATGTCTTTCTGAGAAACCCGAAGCTATCTTAGATCGACAACGAAGAGTCATGAGAAACAAGTCTTTTACATTTCTGTTCGCTGTCCGTTGTGTCTTTTGTTTCGTTCATTTCCGATCGTTAGGATTTTTCATTTCCATTCGTAAAGATTCTTGGGAAGAACCACCCAGAGCGGGAGGCTACCTGGGAGACCGAAGAGTCGATACGAGCTAGTTATCCGCATTTTGTATTCTGATCTGGTACGTCCCTATTTTGTTTTCGATCCTTTCATTTCTGGTTCTTTGCAAATTTCGAGGACGAAATTTTTTTCGTTAGAGGGGAAGAGTTGTAAAACCCTAAAATCTAAAACATGTAAAAAGACCAAATGCCCCTACAACTTTGAAAATTTATTAAAGCTTATATATGTGCCAAATTAAATCACAAAACCTATGTAACTAAACCGTATATGATATGAAATAATTATGGGACACCAAGTAAATATTTGTACATGACATAAAAATACTTTGGACACCACGAAAGTGCATATGATCCGAAAATTATAAGTAACCATGTATTTGTATTCTAAAGATTATAATATAAGGTTTATACATTTAAGTTTAGGTAATGGTTCAAAAATCATGGACTTGTTTTGGCAAGGCCTTTGGGCCGATCCATGTTATTCCCCCCCCCCCTCCAAATGTTCGGCCAAGTCTAGCATAAGATGGCCTAATCCCTTTTGTTCTCCACAAAACAAACCGATCTTCATATCTCATCAAGAAAACCCTAAAAACAAAGTTTCTGCCGCCTCCTTTTCTGCTGCTGTGATCGATCTAGAAAAACCACCAAGAAGCCTCCATTTTGATCTTGTTCTAAGGTATATACATAGTACTACATCAATACACGAATGTATGAATCAAAAACTAATCAAAAACGTGTTATGGTCATGTTTGTTTCCTGCTGCCGTGCGATCAAAGGAGAAAGGAAGGAGGAAAGTTTTCGTGTGGTGTTTTGATCCCTTGTGTTCGTGTTTCTTCGTGGTCTACGAGGGTATTGTATCGCTTATTCCATCATTTGTTCACATATTAATGCCCTAGTCGAATTATAGAATGAACTTTGTCACATAAAATCATAAAATATAAGAAAACCCTAAAACTCATGTATATAAAATCGACTGGACTTATTGTGGTGTATAATTCGATTTGAATGTGTTATAAACTGATATGAACTGATCTAAATGTGCTATGGAGTCACTCAAAGTCGTTTGGTATAAAGAACTAATGAATGGGATTAAGAAACCCTAGTAATTACATGTTATTATAAAAAAACTGCTACTGACATAAAACTCTACTCGACTTTAACCGGCTGTGAATTAATGATATGAACGTATATTTTGATGTTTCTGGAGTCTATATTGTAGTTTAATGAAATAGCTACCTGGAGAAATTTAGTTTGAAATTTTTAGAGGCCTGTAAGGCTACTTTTTGATTTTTGGAAAATCATGTGTCCAGTCGTATTTGAAAGTCTGGAAAATCAGTCCGGGTTTTTCAATTTTAATTTCCAAACCGTGTCGAATTAGAAAGATCCCTTTGAACTGGGTAAACTTTGGGATGTCTATTAGTATCTGGAATTTTTGTAGATTTTTGTGAATTTTTCTGAAGGGGTAACCAGTTGATAACTTATCGGGTGTCCCATCAGACATGTTTCTGGGACAGGTTAGGAAAAAGGAATTTTCTTTCGTACCAAAACTAATTAATAAAATCTGGAAAAAAAATTAGGTAAAATACTAGGGACATTAAGGTAGCCCTGTGAATTTTTGTAGATTTTATTTCGGAGTTCTACTATGATTCTTAAATTATGTAAAACGAGTCCAGATCTTACTTAGAACCTGATAAGTGTAAGATGATGTTTAAAAAGGGTAAATTGTTTATATTCAAACATTAGAGGGTCTATATGGTTATTTTGATAATATTAAAGGACTAAACTTGTAGAAACCTGTAACTTTACAATAATTACACCTCATACCCTAACTTTATGATAATTGCACAATTGGTCCTTAAACTTATCCTAAATACTTAATAAACCCTTAAATGAATAAAACTACCATAATAACTTATGAACCTTGAACTACTAAAATGGAAAGGCAAACTAAGCATGAAGTTAAGAACCATTTGTAATTCTCTTCTACTCTTTTAGGTGTGAAGAAGGAGAGGACCTGATCTTTTCATCTTATTTCGTTCTGGTTGTGTTTGCTTTTGGAATAAGGTACAGATATTCTGCTCTTTTGATAAGGAGCCTTCGGTCTCTATTTTGATTCGTATTAGGGTTTCCTAAGCCATTGCTATGTTCCCTACACTGTGATATGAACCTTTGATATTTGAACCTGTGACATATGAACCTTTGATGTGAACCTGGAGATTTGGACTATGATTATGACCATGTGGACCTTTGCTTTGATTTGAACCTTTGACCCTTCAGTTTGATACCCGAGCCAAATGTGTTTCCTAGCCATGAAGGTAACATGGCCATGTCTTTGATGCACCACTGACATGACTCGTGTGTGGTTCGAGTGATTAGCCACACCGTCCCCATTGTGATTTGTGATATGCATGCGATTATTATTATTATGGCCAATGTGATATGTGGGGGGCGTATGGATGCATCCTAGGTACGTTGTGATATGTGATATGTGATATGATATGTGCTATGTGGTGACTGATGATGGGTGCAATCCACGTCTTTCACAAAATTTGGGAGCTGATCACTCCAATGTGATACATGAGGACACCCCTCATATTATCCGGTTACTAAAGAGGTATCCCCTCTAGATTGCTACAGGATTTGATATGTGATGTGATATGTGGGCTCGTGGTGGATTACTGTCCTAAACCTTACTCTTTATTTCCTTTTCCTATATTTCTTCATTATGATATGTCTGTTCATTTCCATTTGATTTTGTTTCCGTTTATTATATATATATCTGTTCACTGGGCTTTTTAAGCTCAGCCGCATTTCTTTTCCTGCGGCAGGTTTTAGTAGGAAGCCAGGAGCTTGGGTTTGCTTTGGGATGAGAGATTAGCTTATGAAGACGATACCTTAGTTTTAGTATTCATTTATGTATGACTACGTAGATTTGGTATATTTTCCTTTGTAACATTGTAAACCATTTGTATTATGTAAGTCGTATGTTATGCTTGCCTTTGATATGTCACCATTTGCGTGACACTTCTACCCTTGCCGGGTTGGGGTGTTATAAAGTCCTTCTCAAAGAACTAAGCCCCGACATGAAGCATTGGGAAGAACTCATTCGCGAGAATGCGTTTGGTACCGGCGGACACCGTGACCACCTCACGGCTAGCATCGCTCACATGTTGTATTGTGTTGTTGCGGAAGAACAATACAATTTGGCTTATTTCTTTATCCATCGCATCATCTCCGCCAAAAATACTCCACATGCCAATCTTCCTTATGGTATGTTCCTCACTAGACTTTATCGTTTTGTCATGGAACATTACCCACATCTTGAGAGTGATATCTATCAATTCGTTCGTCCCGTCTTACGTCCTCTCACTCGTAGCCAACTTCGTCGATCTCGAAGTGACAAGGGCAAATCTCGTCGCCCTAATCTCTTCGCACCTTGTAGTTCCACATATCATCAGAGAGATGATGATGAGGAGGAGGAAGACACCTCACGTGTTAGTACTCCATCTCCCACGACGTTCGTGAACAATCTCCTGGAACTTAATTATTCCGACTATCAAGTTCCTCTTCCTTCCGAACAAACCGATCAAATCCTATTTGAACGACAAACCGCATTACTCAACACAACTCAACAGATGCATGAAGAGGTTAGAGGTGGTTTCAAGTCAATAGGAAAAGCTTTCAAGAAGATTTTCGGAAAGAAGAGATAGAGATGTGGATGTTGGCTTATTTGAATAGTATTGTTATTAGACAATTTTTTTTACAATTATTTGTTTCTTGTACCTTAGAGTATGTTAGTATTTTAACCATTCTCTTGATTAGAACTTTGATACTATGCTTACATTGACATACTTGCTATTTAATGATTATTGACATGCTTGCTCTATAATATGCTTATATTAGTTTAAATGTATACATGATTATTTAATATGTTTATGCCACTATTTAATCATTCCTAATATACATGGTTCAAATAGAGCTTGCTGCAAACACACCCCAAAAAATTGACCCTTTTCTGGAAATTTTTCAATTTTGGTCGCCTGGGAAAACACCAGATGGGCGGCCCCCTTAATTTTGCTAGGCGGTCCCCTTAATTTTAAGGGGGCCGGCCTACAATTAAGGGGACCGGCCATCTGGACAGTAATTTTCACTGTTTTCTTTTGCATCTTGTGACCCCTTTTCTCTAGTCTCAGCTACCCTTTCTCTTATTAACCCAACTGAGTTTGGAATATTACTACTAAACCTCAAAACCTTACCCAAACCAACCTCACTTTCATACTATAAATTCCCTCCAAATGATAAACCCTCCTTTCATCAATCTTCATCTCCTTCAAACACCAACCCAAAACACCATGCTATCACCAAAATCCTCCATTTCCAAGTCCTCTAAGAAACACAAAATGGTCATCATACCACCCAAACAACTTTTCATTGATCTCACTAAGGAAGACAACACCACTCCATCACCACCACCTAAATGCTCATCTCCAAATGCACCTAATGCACCATCAAAAACACCTTCCACCAATGGTACCTCCTCTTCTTCCTTACCTTCAACCTCATCAATCAATGACTACATCAACAAACACCTCTCCTCACCACAAATAACACCACCACAAACATCACCACCACATCTCAATCAAGAACCTCTATCCACCGAGCTTGCCATCTCCATCTCACCTATCACACCTCTTGATGCTCACTTTTCATCCTCACCACTTCCACCACCTCTCTTTGTTAATCCCATTCCTTGGAGTCTCCTTGAAGCTTGATGCTTGCGTGATGTGTCGTTGCGGTTTAGCAGTATTAATGCCTACTCAAGTTTTAAATTTATATTTAGCCGACTTATCAATAACACACACACTTAACGAGCAGTGTACCCGGTCAGTATGAATATAATGGTAAGTAGAGTGTCGATCACTAAGAGTGGAACGTATTATCTAGTTACTCTAATCAGTATTTTAATATCCTAAGTTAGCTATACAACCTAATCTAACGCAAGGGGGTTCAGCCTGAGAGACTGGCACGGTTTGGTCATGATTAAATAGTAAACTAAACTAATGAGCACGAATCAGCGATTAGCACACACGTACACAGATAGATACTTGAGACAATAAGAAGACCTGTCCTGATAATTAAGTAGCTTGTCACTTGTTTTATTGCTAGTTTTATATGAAGTGTATATAATTAACCCTTTCTCGTTGGCTCTAATCTTATCGGCGAGTAAACCCTTAATGATCACTTATGTCTATCCCACTATCCTAGAATATTGAGCATTTGTGATGCCCACGTTTCGTATACGCTAGAATAGATAGGCGAGGAAGGGGCATGGCGACCCAAGCAATGCTCAGCTAGACACATAGGTTATCAATGCACTAATAAAAGTCACCAAAGACATCAACATATAAACTTTAATTAATGGGAAAGCAATTTTAAGGGGTGATCATGATATTCCGTAGTCACATGACATCAGCCCATCAATCTTGATGAATTAAAGTGTACTAATACAATAAAACAAAACTACTTAATGAATTGAATACATGCAGGACCTTCTTACAGCTCTTGTATCTTCGTTCAGGGTGTGTCTTGTACTGCTAATACGTCTGAATTCGTCTCTGGTTTGGTACTCGTACGTATGGTATCTTGCACACAAAATTCGTCTGACTTTGGGGTATTTATAGTTTCTGTCTGAGGGTTAGATGCGGCGCATAGGATAAGTAGATGCGGCACATTGACTTAACTTCGCGTGGGGTCCAAGATTAATATATTCAGGAATATTCGTACACCGCCTTAAGATGCGGCGTAACTCCATTTCTCTATGCGGCGCATGTCCTTTGCTGTCTTGGATTGTAACTTGTGAAATCTTGATAGTGATATGCCGTATGTAAGAAGTATGTTGCGGCGTATCTGGAGCAAAATGATCTTGATCTTGTACATTTCAGTAGACTCTTAACATCTTGCTTGTTTTGCTCCATAATTAGTCCAAAATCGCCAAGTTTCACATAATACTTGTTTTTACCTGAGAATTACAAAAGTAAACATTAACGTATCAATTCTCATATATAATATAATAAAACAAGTCAAATAAATAGGACAAATGATGATAATAAAATGTACTTATTTGAGTTCATCAAATATCCCCCCACTTGAACTTTACTTGTCCCCAAGTAAACCATAGAATAAATCTTATGAAAATGTATCCTAAAAGATATTATGATTTATTTTTATATTTAAGCATGTATTCGTTTTGTCATAATTGCACAACCAAACACTTAACGAATTAGAAATAAAATAAAATATTTCGATAAAAGCAAATCTAATCGTTTAACTATCCAGTCGTGACGAATATTCTATCATAAGCTTGGCAAGTATACGCATCTCCCCCACTAAAGCCATGGAATAACAAGTCTAAAGCGGTAAAAAGGGTTTGTTGGTTAAGGCTTGATCATCCTTTTTAATCTCTATCGATCTCATATTCCAGAAAAGGCGACAAAATCACAAATACATGATCGAATCCACGACCACGATACTTGCAATTGCTCAAATCCTTAACTCGAATAGGCTAAAGATAGGACCAAGTAATCTTTACCAATAATATTATATCAAAAAGGGCGACAAAATCATAAATACATAGCCGAATCCACGACTACGATACTTAAGATTGCTCAAATCCCTAATCTCAATAAATCAAAGGTTTGGATAAAGAATGATATAGGGTATGGATAATATTTGGGATACAAATTGGTGTAAAATGAAAAATAAACAAAACAGATAAATTAAAATCCTAAGTGTGGTAAATTACTTTCCCAACCATCCCATGAATAAGACTCATATCATTGAATAACTCACGCTTTAACACTTGAAACACACGCTTAAGGTAGACACTAATTATACTCAACAAGATCTCAATCAAAGAATAATCCTTAGTTGGCGTTCCCATAACAACCAACTCCCATTCAATCCATAAATATAATGTACAACAAATAGTGGTGATATCGCCCACTTAATACAAAACTTTACATAAGTTGGATAAAACAAACTTCCAACATTTCCTTTTTCTTTTTCTTTTCTATTTTTTCGATTTTTTTTTTTTTTTTTTTTTTTTTTTTTTTTTTTTTTTTTTTTTTTGACATCTAAAATTTCACAACTTTATTATCACTATTTTTCCGGATAATTTTTCCATACTCTTCATACTTTCAGAAATAACTGTAATAGTGAAAGTAGTAAACACACGAAAAATAAACTCAAAGTTATACAATATTTACTTTCATACCAATTGCATTGTGCAATTTCCTGACCTAACCAAAGATAATGAATTACGCACGCAAACACAGGTAATGTAAGAAAACACACTTTGCCTAAAGCAATTAACCACGGATTTTAATCTACAGGGTAGGCTAAGGTGTAAGGGTGTATCGAAACATTATAACAAAGGTGTAAGAAACGAAAGGAATGGCTCTGAGGGTTTTTCTAGGGGTATCTTACTCTAAAAGTGAGAGTAACAAAGGGTTTATACGGGGGTTAACTAACCAGTGTAGTTAGTTAATATCACATAACATATAAAGGCTATTTGGGTGTAATCCTAGAAATTTACCAATTTAGACAAGTTATTCCAATTATATAGATAACACTTATTATGGTGGTCTCGAATAGTATACAAGCCAAGTTCTAAAGTTTACAAGTCACCGGCACACTCATAGATTTGTGAATTTTGATAAGTTCACAATTTTTGGAAATAATGTTATGTGTGCAGCTATGTAATTTAGACTTTAAACAAAAACATGCTATAAAAATGTTAAAATTTAAGCATATTAAGTATATTTTAAGCATATTTTGAAAAAGTTTAGGACAAGTAAGTGTTCTAATTCTCCATCCCCCCACTTAAGTTAAACAACGTCCTCGTTGTTTGTGTCAAAGGTTAAAAACTGGAAAATAAAAGAATTAGAACAGAAAAACTCCCCTGAGATTTGCTCGGTATGATCCTCCATTATTCGAATAAGAGCAAAAATCAACTTTCTTGTGGATGAGAACGTTTAAGCTTCAAAAATGGTGTATCCACGAGAATTGCAGGAATCTATAATACCATTCAAGCTTTAACATACCTGAGTTAAGAAGGTTCAAACTTGCATAATACATTAGTAGTTAAAAAAAATAAAACTAAAAAATTAAAATGAAAATCATCAGGTCAGTCGATACGCCGTATCTTATGGAAGAAGATACGCCGTATCGAGCCTGGAATAAATACGAATCAGAATAAAAGATGCGTCGCATCCTTAACCAGGGATGCGCCGCATTAAAATACTGACAGAAAGTTTTAAAGTCAAAAATAAAAATGCAGAAAATAAAATAAGATATGACCAGTGCAGGTGATGCGTCGCATCTTATGATGGAGATCCGCCGTATCTAATGCAGGTCTGACAGACTCGACACAGAACAGAAAAGTAAAAAATTTTCTTCCGGGTTATCTCCCGGTCAGCACTGTCCGTAAAATGTGAATAAAGTCCTCACGCGAAAGTGAATCGCCTTCGCTTGTCTTTATTCCAGAGTCTTCAAGTTAGACTCACGTTCAGCTCCTTATTCTGCTCTAGCGAGATCTTCCATCTCAATCTCTCTCTTAGTTCCATATTCAAGTAACCAAACATTCTTTCCGCTAATCGGAACATCCTTGACACTAATCCGCCTCTAGTAGTTATTCCATTCTGGTCATGCCTTTGGAACAAAACTCCTTTAATCACCTTCGACAATTGGTGCACCTCAATCGTCAATTCTCTAATCATATAGTTTTGTTCTTTCAGCAACAGTCTATTGATGAAAGTTTCGACCTCATGATGCTCCTTATCACATTCGTGGGCGAACTTAGATACAATCTCATCGGTTGTAAGTTTAATCCATGGTCCTCCGAACCAGCTTGGGAAAATATCAATCATGATTCCTGAAACACAAAACAAATAGGCTTCGAAGTAAAAAATTTCTAAGAGACAGGAAAGATGATTAGAATTTTCTCCGTTCGGGATAAATAAAAGTTACTGATATCTGAAGACGATGCGCCGTATCTTATAATCGTTAAAAATAAATCAGACTTTTATTCAGAAAACAGATACGCCGCTTATGATTATAGAATGCGCCGTATCCAGTTTAAATTATCAAAAATCGATTATATTTATTAAAATTAAATGCGTCGTATTAACAAAAGCTAATGCGCCGTATTTTCGTTACGTTTCAAAATACAAGATTTTTGATTTAGAAGATGCGCCGTATCGATAGAGATCGATGCGTCGTATCTGTTTAATAATTCGAAAAACTGTTTTTAATTTAAATCAAAAATACGCCGTATCTGTTAAAACAAATGCGTCGTATGGCGTTAGGGTTTAGAAAAATTCCTTATTAAAAACAGAATACGCCGTATCTTGGAGAAAACATGCGTCGAACTCGAATTTATTATACGCGTTGTATTTTATAAAAATTAAATGCAATACGCCGTATCTGTGAAAACAGATGCGCCGTATCGTTTGTATCAGCATAATACAACGATAGCAGAATGCAGAAAAATAGAAAAGAAAAACAAAAATAAAATCAAACAAAAAGAAACAAAAATTAAAGAAAATAAAAAACACACAAAAACAGAAAATATGCAAATAATACAATGAATGCAATTTATCTAATATATAACAGGGTTAGTGGTTAGAATCTAAAAATTAAAACCTAATTAAAATACTAATCAAATTAACAGATAATAACAATTCACTCCCCGGCAACGGCTCCAAAAACTTGATGCGTGCGTGATGTGTCGTTGCGGTTTAGCAGTATTAATGCCTACTCAAGTTTTAAATTTATATTTAGCCGACTTATCAATAACACACACACTTAACGAGCAGTGTACCCGGTCAGTATGAATATAATGGTAAGTAGAGTGTCGATCACTAAGAGTGGAACGTATTATCTAGTTACTCTAATCAGTATTTTAATATCCTAAGTTAGCTATACAACCTAATCTAACGCAAGGGGGGTTCAGCCTGAGAGAATGGCACGGTTTGGTTATGATTAAATAGTAAACTAAACTAATGAGCACGAATCAACGATTAGCACACACGTACACAGATAGATACTTGAGACAATAAGAAGACCTGTCCTGATAATTAAGTAGCTTGTCACTTGTTTTATTGCTAGTTTTATATGAAGTGTATATAATTAACCCTTTCTCGTTGGCTCTAATCTTATCGGCGAGTAAATCCTTAATGATCACTTATGTCTATCCCACTATCCTAGAATATTGAGCATTTGTGATGCCCACGTTTCGTATACGCTAGAATAGATAGGCGAGGAAGGGGCATGGCGACCCAAGCAATGCTCAGCTAGACACAGATGTTATCAATGCACTAATAAAAGTCACCAAAGACATCAACATATAAACTTTAATTAATGGGAAAGCAATTTTAAGGGGTGATCATGATATTCCGTAGTCACATAACATCAGCCCATCAATCCTGATGAATTAAAGTGTACTAATACAATAAAACAAAACTACTTAATGAATTGAATACATGCAGGACCTTCTTACAGCTCTTGTATCTTCGTTCAGGGTGTGTCTTGTGCTGCTAATACGTCTGAATTCGTCTCTGGTTTGGTACTCGTACGTATGGTATCTTGCATACAAAATTCGTCTGACTTTGGGGTATTTATAGTTTCTGTCAGAGGGTTAGATGCGGCGCATAGGATAAGTAGATGCGGCACATTGACTTAACTTCGCGTGGGGTCCAAGATTAATATATTCAGGAATATTCGTACACCGCCTTAAGATGCGGCGTAACTCCATTTCTCTATGCGGCGCATGTCCTTTGCTGTCTTGGATTGTAACTTGTGAAATCTTGATAGTGATACGCCGTATGTAAGAAGTATGTTGCGGCGTATCTGGAGCAGAATGATCTTGATCTTGTACATTTCAGTAGACTCTTAACATCTTGCTTGTTTTGCTCCATAATTAGTCCAAAATCGCCAAGTTTCACATAATACTTGTTTTTACCTGAGAATTACAAAAGTAAACATTAACGTATCAATTCTCATATATAATATAATAAAACAAGTCAAATAAATAGGACAAATGATGATAATAAAATGTACTTATTTGAGTTCATCAAAGCTCATGGAGACACTTGCCTTTGTTGCATTCATAACCGAACCATCATCTTTGGTCTTCGGGATGAGATGCAATACATGTTCTCATGCATTGAGCATATGTTAACCAACCCACCTCCACCACCACCTCCACCATCTTCACCCATTTCACCACCACCTCCTCCATTCTCTCCAAACTAGATGAAATGTTTTAACAAAAATAATGTTTTCCACCCTTTTTGGTTGCAAGCTCTATGGGGATTATGTACTTTTTGGATGATTATGTAGTATCATTAGTTGCATTGTTTGAATGTTTGCATGCCTTATGATGTAATCTACTTGGTTGTGTATTTATACACAACACTTTTATTTAATGAATGCTCTTATTCTATATGCTTGCTTATTGTTATTACATATACTTGTGCTTCTAACATTTTTCTTGCAAGAATTCCATAGCTCGTCTCTTTGGTGCCCTCAAACGAGGGGGAGTTCTCATTCCGACAAATTTACACTTAAAACTTGCCGGCAAAACCTTTTTGATTCTACAAAAAGGGGGAGAAGTAGATATAAACTCACTAAATACTTGTCTAAAAATTAATTTTACAATTTAATGAGTTTAGATTTTGTAATCATCAAAAAGGGGGAGATTGTTGATATAAATAATGCCTAAACACGTTATTAATATTTTTCGATATCTCTACGTTTTGATAATCACAAAATGTAAAATCATTAAACGGAAAATTATGACGTAAACAAGTATTTAGTTGTAAATATCTATTTTAACAACTCAATCACTTAAGGTATGAACAAACAAATGCTTAATGCATTATATGATCAAAGGAACATTTTCTTAATCACTAGATTTTTTATAAAATGTCAAAAACATTTTATATCTTTTAGAAAAACATTTTTGGTAATAAATAAAAAGGTTTAATCCATTATAAATTTATGAATTCAAATTTTCAACCAAAAATGGCAAAAATGTTCCAGAAAAACCTTCCCCACAAAAAGACAAAACTGGGCAACGGTATTAAGGGGCGGCCCCCTTAATTTTAAGGGGACCGCCCCGCTCCTCCAGCTGTCCAGTTTTTGCCTATAAATACTGGTTTTCCCCTGGACTTTTTCTCACCTTTTGCACCCCAAACCTTCTGTTCTAAATCTTCTCTAATCCTTGTAAATCCTTTCTAAAATCCTTTGATCATATTCTCTTAAGCATTGGTTTCTAAGTGATCCAAGCTTCCATCATCAAAGTGCAAAAGAAGAATACTCCTTCAACTAGAGAAGAAGTATTGTAGTTCAATTCATATCATTTTGTAATTGTGTAAAGTGTTGTATAGTTGTGATAAGTAGATCTAAGTGTAAGCAAGTAGTTGTGTTGTAAAGAAGTTGTGTAGAAGTTGTGAAGTCGTAGTCTAGAAGTTGTGAAGCCGTCGTGTAGAAGTTGTGAACCCGTCGTGTAAAAGGTGTGAAGCTGTCGTGAAGAAGTCGTGAAGCCGTCGTGAAGAAGTTGTGAATAAGTCGTGAAGAAGTCGTGTAGAAGTTGTGAGATTGGTTCTAGCTACTATTAGAACCCGACATCTAGCTTTGTGTCGTTAAGCCGGTGTAAGCTAAAGTTGTGTAAGGTTTTCTCCGCCATAAGGGAGTTTGTTGACATAGTGAAGAGAACTCTCGAGTAGGTGACTCGAGGAGTGGAGTAGGGCAAGGAAGGTGTCCTTGTAGCCGAACCACTATAAATCCTTGTGTTGTGGTTTGATCTTTCCATCCCTATCTTTCATTTCATTTCATTTACTTTACTTGCATTACTTATTTACATTTGTCTATATTTGTTCATATTGTTTAAGAGTTGAAGTCACATAAGATCGAATCGAAGTTTTTAAAAGTAAACAAAAGTTTTCACAATAAAATTTAAAAGAAGTAAAACTATTCAACCCCCCTTCTAGTTTTTCCACACTCTACAACAACTTCGGGGTCAACACAAGGTCCTTTGAATTTTCAAGAATTCGATGATTCTGAAACTGAAGACGATACTATAGAATCACGACCAGAAGGTCGTGACGCAGCTGGGAGAAAATCATCGTCCTCCTCTCGTGATCCACCACAATCGTTTGTAGCTTCGCTAACCAATAACTTCTTCAAATCGAAGCCTTCAAAAGAGGGAAAAAATTAGGTCGGTGGAGATGAGTATCTGAAGATAAAACAAGAAGAGCTGGCCATGAAAAGAGAAAAAATAGCACTTCAACGAAAACAGGTCGAACTCATGGAAAAATCAACCAAGAACCAAGATTTTATCTTATACTACACCAAAATCGACCCGACATTGCCCGAAAGTCACCAAAATCATCTTAGGCAGCTTAAGACATAAATAAAAGAAAAATACAATTTAGCTGATTAGTTTACTTTTTTTTATTATCAATGAATTTTAAGTTTATTATAAATGTTTGATTAAAGAAAAAAAAAATCAGTCATCGACTGTGGCAGGTCGATCGCTTCTGGTTGCCGGAGAGAGAAAGCTGACGTGACAGCCGATAACTCAGGTCGCTTAGGTCAACAACTGTGTCCAGCCTTAGAGACAAATAGAGAGTTGATTTGTTTCCCAATATTTTCACCCGTTGTATATTGTTTTATTTTATGAGGATATGATTAAGATGTGTGATTATCTTTTGTCTTGGAGCAAAAAAAATATGCGTTATTTTGCTTTACAATTTTGAACAGTGGAAAGTTAATTCCATTACTTTGCTGACTTTCTGAAAAAGGTCAAATGACTTTTTCTTACTTTAGAGCATTCAATCATAACTCCTAAACTATAATTAATACTTCATTTAACAACTAACACGAATTTTAAACACGAATTACATTAATCATTAAAGTTAAAAAACAAATTACATTAAACATTAAACTTAAAACACAATACATAGTACAATTAATAGAAACTAAAACTACAAATTAAGAAAAGGAATCATCTGAAACCCAACCGTCCTCACTCGAAGAGGACCTAAACTCCCCATCATAATATTTTCCTTCCATAATATCAAACCAGTTTCTCTCCCGCTCCATACGAGCAGCTTCATCTTCTAGTTCGTGTTGTTCCATTTCTCTCCTCACTTCGAGATCTTGTTCCAGAAGTCGGAGTTCATGCTCACTCAGTCCAAACGGATTTGGTTGTTGTTCAACAACCGGTGGATTTGGTTGTTGTTCCACAACCGATGGATTGTTTGCCGGTTCATTTTCCGGTGTGAACACCGGAAAGATATCTTCCGGTGGAGTGTTCACCGGTTCATTTGGAAATTGCTGGGTAAATTCGTTGATGATGTACCCTCCGAACAGGTCAAAGGACTCCGCTTCAAGCCTGTAGAAAGCCCTCTCTTCGGAGGCCCAGGTTAATCCCCTAAGACGTTTCATTGGCATAAAACCATTCGCCTTCGAACTGGTTACCATGTGGGAATCCGCCAATCAAAGCCTTAAGCCCTTCGGGGTATCTCCTACGAAGGAACTAGCACGAAGGACGATCCTGACCTGGTCAAACCCATGTCTCCTCTTCCCTTGGCTTTCCCGCCAAAACAGAGATCGTGGGCTACAAAGCCCTAGCGGTTACCCTAAATCATGGGACGCCCCCATGATCTCCGAAACATGTGCAAACCGCCCACTAAGGCCTATTTCTCCCCTATAAATAGCTTAGTCGGGCATGAACAAAGTAAGTTAACTTCACTCTCTCAATTTATGACCTACTGATATGTGTCTAAATACACATATGTTTTACCCTGTTTAAACCCACATAAACGATCAAAAGCACTCAAATGACCATAAATGTTATAAATATCATTAAAAATGTGTTTTTATATGTTTCAGATGCAAAATGATTAAAATCAAGTGAAAACGAATAAAGTTTGCATAAAATGGCAAGTCTAGTCCCTCGAATTTCAAAAGTTGTCAAAATTAGTCCCCGGGTGTTTTAAAATGGAAAATCATGTTTTATAACCCTTGTACTATTGATACTTGGCTATATTAGTCCTTTTGATAACTATGCTGGAATTACAAGTTTGGTCCCTATGTTTAATAAAACCAAAATCCGGATCCAACACTAACCCCATAAAATCCAAATCCTATCCCACTAAATAACTAAACCCATTAAAACCCTACCCAACCCAAAACAGATAACCCAAGCCCAAACACCAAACCCGACCCAACCATCCTTAACTAAATATCACAGTCAAACGAAAGTTTGACTTGTCTTCCTCCCAAAACCATGTCCCGCCTTAAAACCATACCACCCCCCACCTCACCTCTGCAATACCACCCCTGACACACCCACCATCACTTTCCCCCTCCTCCATTGATAATACTTCACACGTTAACCCCCCATGTGCTCAGAAGAATCCAAATTCCCACTTGCCACGTTTCCCGCCAAAAATGGAACTAACAGCTGGGATTAATTCAAGGCAATTGGACGAGTGGGATTTAATCAAGAAGGATGAGGGAAGCTTTTGGGATGTTATTTAAAGGCAAAGAAGCACAGAAGATAAGTTGTCAGTAGTTTTAAGACCAAAGTAGTGTAGAAAAATAGATAAATGTTATTTCAGTTTAAATTAAGGTTTTCATTGTAATTCAAGTTTGTTTCAAGTTCTATGTACTAGTTTACTCACGTATTGTACTGATTTCACCATAGTAATGAATTTCAAGTTTTCATGTTTCTTGGTTAATTCGTATCATGTCAGTAGCTATTAGAATCAATCAAAAACACACCACACACCCTTGCTATAAGCTTATGAAAGCTTATCATAGCTTTTTATAAGTTTATATAGTTTTTATCTGTTCTGTTTCAAGAAATCAAGAGAAAGTCAACAAAAGTCAACTGAAGGTCCAATAAGCAGTTCTGGGGGATAGAAGCTAATCTGGATGGCTTTTCTGGTTTCTAGCTTGTTGACAACAAGCTAGGAGTGGTTTCTAGTCTTTGGTTCATGTTCTATAATCATCTTTCAGTTGTAAGAAATTTTCAAGCTTTTTTCTCAATTTCTAAGTCTACTGTTACATTGCTTATTTTTAGCTTATTGTATTTGTTTCATGCTTGTTACTGTTTTATAAGTTAAAGTTATCAGTTAATCAGTCTTTAATAGCATTTGTCTTTATTTTCCTTAAAAACTCAATAATAAGCCAAAAATAGCCCTTGTATGTAAACTGCTTATTTATAAGCTCATGTCAGTTTTTAATTAATAATTAGCATATAAATAAGTTAAATAATCAATAAAATCCAAAAATATTAGCTTAAATATACCTGTGCTAGATATAAAACCCAAACAGTCCCAGTTAAGGGGTGTTTGGCACAGGCAGTCTTTGGGTCAAATCCAACATCTACTGTACATTTACCATTTGCTTAACTTCAATCTTGCTTAAAATAATCTAGATAAGCTGTTTTCAAGTTTCCTTAATCACATTTTATAGGTTTCATGGTTTTTGAATAAATATGTCAATCCTAGTGTACCAACTGTCCAAATAAGCCTTAAGTTGCAATAAGCTCTTTTGGCCCTTGATCTTTTCACTTCTGAGCTCCTTTAGATCATATTAGTAAATACCCAAAAGGCTAGAATCTCTGAACAAGGCTATACACCACAAAACAGATAAACAGGCCTGCAGTTCAGATTTTATGGTTTTTGTAGTTCTTTGAGATTTTCTATAGCTCTCATAATAAGTTAAAATAAGCTGATCTTTTGGATTAGGATAGTCACCCAGCTCATCTACCTTAGGAATTTTTTGCTTGATTTTTAGACCTCATATAAGCCACAAAAAGAAGCCTGCAAAAAGGGCAAATTTGCCCTGCTCCACAAGTACAACAGCAGACTCAGTAAGTTTAATAGCTTATTGGAGCTTTTCTGGCTTATTCCCTTGGCTTTTCTTGAAACCCTTAGCTTATTCATAGTCACCTTAGTACCTTTTAGCTTTTTCCATTATCTTATAACTTCTTTTCTAGCTTATAGCTTGTTTTGCAAATCCTAGTTCATTTCACACCTATATAAGCCCACTGTCAAGCTAAGCTTCTTGTTTCTAGCTTATTTTGTAAATTCTAAAATTATGTCCAGTTTTAAAGTTGCTTATAAATAGCTTAATAATAAGTCTGTAAAATAAAAAATTCAAAAAAATTAGTTTAGCAAAATAGGTCTAGATGGGATTCGAACCCCTGACCTTCTGTACACACACACTCACTCACTACCACTACGCCCTAGGGTCTTTTTCGTTAGTATTTGTATTCCAGTTCTATTTAACCCTTATTTTCTTTTTAGTTTTTTAGCTTATATAAGCTGTTCAGCTTATAGCAGCTTATTAGAATAAGCTGATTCCACCTTTTTATTTTTCTTATCTTTGTAATCATATAAGTTAATTTAGGAAAAAGTTTCATAATTTTTTAATAGTTTTAATATTTTTAATCAATTAATTAGTTTAATTTAGTAATTAAATCATAATAAATAGAATAATAATCAGAAAAATATAATTTTAATTTTCATAATTTTCTTTTGTCATTTTTAATCTAGGAAAAATATAATTTCATTTTTAGACCTTAAGAAAAACCAAAAACAGAAATATAGTGATAGCTTCTATTTAATAGAATTTATCTTTTTAAATTTTAATTAAGTAAATTTCATTTTTATAATTTTCTTAGCTTCTTTTCATCTTATAATATTTTTAGAAAAAGTTTTAGAATTTTCCTTGTTCATTTAGTATTTTTTATAAATTTAAATAGTTTAATAAGTAATTAAATAATAAATAATTAATAATAATTAGATAAAAAGTGTAAAAAAATATAATTTAAGTTTTTAAATAAGTTTTAAGTCATTTTACATTTTTAGGTTTTAAATTTCATATATTTCCGTTTTTGTCCCGTTTTAGATTTTCTGTTACGCGTTTTTAGGTTAATTAATTCGCGTTTAATTTTCTTCTGCATATCTGTTTTTAATTTGTCATTTAGAATTATTAAAAAAGAAAAATCAAAAATATCTGATTCATCAGTCACTCTAATCCTAGCTTTTCACAGTTTGCCCATTCACACCTCGTTGGGAAACGATCCGGGTGATCACTTGCCTGGTTTCACACTACACACGAGTATTCGTTCTGAGACTGTTTATATTTATATATACGTTTTCAGACGGATCACCTACATTACCATTACACATACTTACTCGCACGCCGGAGGTGGTTCGCAGGGTCCAACCCCTGCGCAATCACTTAACGTAGTGTCTTCGTATTTCTTATTTCAGGTTAAGAACGAGCTTGGCGCAATCTCAACACCCCATTATTCCTTTGATCACCATCGAAGGCTTGGTTGTGCAATTATTTGTTCAATCAGTGGCGCCATCCGTGGGACCGCTACAATTGGTCTCGTTATTTCCAAGCTTATAACCAACCAACTACTTTCACTATTATTCCGGCATGGATCAAGGGAGAGAAGATACACCCCCACCGGGTTTCTCTACCCTAGCACCAATACCAATCAACGAATCTAACAACCTTCCCCCAATAACCGCTTCCACGTTCACCACACGTTCTCACCCAGAAACAACACCCAACCAACATGCTTCGACATCAGCCAATCTGAAGCCCATTATAAGCCCGGCCATTGTCGAAGCCAACCACGAAGTGTTGGAATCCCTCCTAAGGGCTCGTAAGAGGCAAGTCAGGAATGCTGAGATGCGAAGGGAGTTGGAATACTCATGTGATGAGTATGATGAAGAAATGGAGATGGAACCTAGGCCTCCGACCCAAGGAGCAACTCTATCGGCCTTAAGGATTGGGTCTCCAGTCAGTCGAAGGCTAAGCAGAAGGTCCGTTGGTTTCGAAGGAGTTCCCGAGAGGGCTCCGACAAGGAGAGAAGGGGCGGTTACTGAAGGCTCTAACGGTAGGAGTCAACGAAGAAAAGAAGTGGGGGTGACTTTGCCTCCATTGCTAGCAGCTCATCTTGGAAGGACTGAAGCTGGGGTTCCGTTGCAGCCTTCTCACGCATCAGGCGTAGAAGGCAATCCGCCTACAATTAATGTGGAAGGAAATCTTCCTCCCAATGGTATGTACCCCTCGTTCCAAACTCAGTCTTACCCTCAGAATTTATATCCTCCAGTAAATGGACAGCCTAATAACCCAAGCCTCCCTCAAACTTATGGGAGCATACCCTTCGGGCATCCTATGGCGTACTGATGAGTGTCTAAATACTCATCATTTCTGTCACATTTAGACTGCAAAAACATTTAAAAACATGCAGATATGCTTCAAAATACAGGAAATATCATTTGATTGTGTTTTTATGTGTTGCAAGTGCAAAAGGATTGAAAACAGGTGAAAACGAACAAAGTTTGCATAATTGGCAGTTTCAGTCCCTGAACTTTCAAAAGTTGTCAAAATTAGTCCTTGGTTTTCAAAAATGGAAAATTATTTTTTATGGTCCTTGTACTATTCACACTTGGCAAGAATGGTCCCTGGATTTTTAGTATTTACATAAGTGGTCCCTAAACTTAAAACCAATTCCCATTTTAATCCTAACTAACTAAAACCCTTTAACCCACACACAATAAATAAATAAACTACCCAACCAAACCCTTAACCCTTTTTAAACCAAGCCCACAATAAACTAAGCCCAAAACAATAAGCCAAGCCCACCCAGTTTTTTACCCCGTATCCTTTTTAGTTAACCCACCCAAGTCAAACCAGGGTCAACTCTTATCCCTTCCAATACCATCCCGCCAATACCACTAACCATACCAGAAACCACCTTCCACCTCAAACTTTTCCCTGCTATTTCACTGAAACACGTTTCCACCTCAACTCCCCCTCCTTATCTCTTAGCTACTCCCACTTGCCCACATGACTCAGAGAAAAAGCCAAATCCCCACTTGTCCTGTTTTCCCGCCAATTTTGAGATGAACGAACCAGATGGTTTCAAAGCAATCCAACGGGTGGGAAATAATGGGAAGTCGACAAGGAAGCTGAGAATATTATTTAAAAGAAGAAATGAAGACTCAGAGAAGAGGTGTCACCGTTTTTAGACCAACTTTCATAGTTTAGTCTTTTAAATTAAATTTAGTTAAGTTTCATTGTAATTTTTAATTTCAGTCGAATGTAATTTTCAGTTTAAGTTTAATTTCAACAAACCTTGTTTCATTTTCAGTGTATTTCAATTTTTAGTTAATCCAATGATTTAAAAGTTGTTGTTGTTTAATTTCAAAAGTTTCTCTTTCTAGTTTATATAAACTAACTTAAGCCTGTGACAGCTTATGGTTAGCTTATTATAGCTTAATTCAGTGTCATTTGCAAATTTGCACAAAAAGTCAAAAAGTCAACAGACTTGGTCAATTAAGCAGTTTTGAAGAATAAGCTGATGTGACAAGCTTATTTGGATATTTCTGGCTTATTGGTTAAGCCTGAGTTGAGGATTAGTTACTAGATTCATTCAGGTTCAGCTGAATCAGTTGTGAGTTCCATTTTCAATTTCTAACTATTTTCCTGCTTAATTGTATCAGCTTATATTAATGCTTATTTGTTTGTTGTTTATGCTTATTAGATCATTAATGATTTAGATAACCATAATGTAGATTTAATAATGGCTTAAATCAGTGTCTTTAGTGTTAAATTGCTATTTCAGTTTTTATCAGGGTGTTTGGATCAGTAGATTGCTTAGTGTTTGAGGTTGTTCTAGTTTAAGCATTCAGTTCATTATTGTCATATAGGATTAATAACAGTCAATTCAATAGGTTATAAGTTAGAAAAGTCAAAATCAGTTTAAATTTATATTTTTCCTGCACAATAATTAGTTTAACAGTTAGCTTAATCACTCATATAGTTGCAATAGTTGTTAATCTAGCTTAAATCATTCATATTATAGCTTATTTCATCATCTTTAATCAGTTAGGATCAATCAAAGTAGGATTTAGTCAAAATAGATGAAACTGCATAAAGTCAAAAAAAGGGTTTAGACATAGTTTCTGTCTGCTGATCTAGGCTTATTAATTGCTTATCCACTTGAGCAATAGATCTGATTTTTAGTTTATAATGAGTTTATATAGTAAGCTTTTAGAATAATATCTGGTATTTAAAGTTTTAGCTTATTTAGACAGCTTAATTAGGTCTGCAATATAAGCCCCTATGCCTGTTCTGACCCTGCACATTTGCCCTGCCCAGTTTTGAGTTTTCATGCATCTGATCTGGGGGGGATTTGGACAAGCAATTGATTTCAGATTTTGGGCATATTGGGTTTGTAGATAGCTTGTTATATGAGCTTTTGGTTACTGCTTTTTGATTTCCCAAATAAGCACTTACCTAGCTTTTAATTCAGCTGCAAATCTGCCTGTTACTCATTCATTTCTGCCATTTCTTTGCACCTGATCAGCAGTTTAAACTGCTTATTTCCTGTAGCTTATTCATACTTTTTCAGTTATTTTAAGTTTACTTTAGTGTGCCTTCATGATTCTAAGCTCTTGGTAATTTTTGGTCAAATTTAGCTTATTTTTAGCTTATTCCCAAACTGCTTATTTGCCCAAAACAGTTTTTTAGGGTTAGATAAGCTCTGAATTTATTTTTCCTAGCTTTTAAATATTATTTTAGATTTACCATAGATTTTTCAGATTTTTCTTAACAGTTTTAGTATTTTTAATAATTTAATTAGTTTAAAATAGTTTTTAATTCATAATAAATAATATAAAATCAGAAAAATATAATTTTAATTTCTAAAATTTTCTTTTAATATTTAGGATTTAAGAAAAATAAATTTTCACTTTTAAGATTAGAAAAATCAAATATAAAAAAAGTGATAGCTTCTATTTAAGCCATTTGGCTTATTTTTCTGCTTTTTCATTAAGCACTTTTCATTCTTATAATTTTCCTAGGTTCCTGTACTTACATAATATTTTCAAAAAAGTTTCATATTTATTAGAGTTCATTTATTATTTATTATAATTTAAATTAGTTTTTAATAATTATTAAATAGTAATTAATTAATAATAATTAAATAAATAGTCAAATAAATATTTTTATTTTTCCAATAATTTTCTTTTATCATTTGGATTCTAAAAATATAATTTTCACATCCGTGGGATTTATATTGGTAAGAATTCACGTTTTATTTTGTACGTTTACGTAATTTTTATTTAAACGTACGTTTTTAAGTTTTAAACGTTTCTAAGTATTTTGCTTTCACGTACTTGTTCTTATAGCTTGTTTAAGCTATTTTCTTTTATTCCTTAGTGTAAATCACTCAAAACCTTTTCCTGTTCAATTTCACCCGATCACAAATCCGTTTTATTACAGTTTACACACCTCGTTGGGACTTAACGACCCGGGGATACACTAAACTCCTTTGGATAATTGCATCGTGCCCTAGATTATTTGACTCTTGTTGACCATTTACTTGGTCAATATTAGTTGACCGTTTGGGGCCGATCAAATTTTGGCGCCGCTGCCGGGGAGGTGTGCTGCGTAAAAACGAATTTGAAGCATTAGTGATTGTTGAATATACATCCATTGTATATTAACCATCCTTGTCCATATTCTCTTATTTTCAGAAAAAACCAAAATTATCGTGAAGTTAATTCGTTTGACTAAACGATTACCAAAAACATTTTTATTCAAGTTTTCAACGAACACAAAAAAATCCAAAAATATTCATCTTTACCCTCTTACCCTTTTTTGATTCTTTATCCCTTTACCCTCTATCCGTTTAATTCTTTTTCTTTATGTCTTCATCTTACCACTGTGGTTGTGAATGGTGTGGAGGTCCTCATAATGGTGGGAATTGTCCCGGTTGTAGCATGGTGGAATCAGGAAACGGGTTTGTTTATGACCAAAATCCTTATTCTTATCATGAAACACCCGACTTTTTCAACCAGCCCCCAAACCATGAGATGGAAACATATTCTTGTGAACATTGTGGAGGTCCACACCCAAGTTTTGATTGTCAAGCAGGAAATACGTCTGTCTATGAACAAGATCCATGTAATCAAAACTTCGGGTATGACCAATATCCATATGATTCACCGAATCAGTCACAACAAATGTATTGTTGTGAGTACTGTGGTGGTCCACATTATGAATCCGATTGTCAAACGAGGACCCCGCTTGTCTATGAGCATGTCCCTTGTAACAATCAAGACTATTCTTGTCATGACCAACCTCCACAGTATCAAATGATTCAACCTCAGCCATCTCCTCTTGAAGAATCTTTTGAAAATGTATTCCAAAAACTTCAAAATGTGATGGATACACTTAATGATTTGGCTGTTAAAAATGCCCAAGAAAATCCTCATGAGAAATCCATGGAAGAATTGTTAGCTGAAGAGCAGGCTGCTAAAATAAATTCCCAAGATGCCTTTGAAAAATCTGTTAGGGAAACAATTGCAAAAGAAAAAGCAGCCAAATCTAGCTCTCGATTATGTTTCATTCCTGATGACAGTGATGATGAAGATATCTTTGATGATGATTCATCAAGTTCATCAGTTGAGACTCCTTCCATGAATTTTCAGGGAGAAAAGAGCAAGATGGAATTACTAGCAGAAGAACAAATGGAATTTGTAAAATCCATGTATGCTAGTCCTTCTCAACTCCCTCAGTCAGCTGTTATCGCACCCGAAGTTCCCACTAATTCTCTTATTATGGGGGACGAGCATCTTGACACTATTCCTGAAAAGGAATCGGACGAATTCATAAAGTCTAGTGTTGAGAACCTTGTCCCAATCCCAAGTGAGTCACAGGGAATTCTTGATCATGTGTGTGATATTCCTTCCCCTCTTGAGTGTTCAAAAGATCATTTTGAGACTTTCTCCGATTCTAACGATGAATATACATCTTATGGAGAAGTTGAGTATGTTGAGGCATCAATGCCCCATTCTGATGTTGACCCTCTTCTTGAGGAGTTTACTAATGAACTTACTCACATTAATCCACTTCCATCAGGAGGTGATGATGATCTCTTTGATTTCGAATCCAATCTGGAAGAAATCGAAAGTCTCTTATATCATGATCCATCACTCAATTCTTATCCCAACCCCGAGCTTAGTGATTCACATACTGATGAAAATTCTTTATCTTGTGGAAACATCAATCATGTGGAGGAACTACCTTCTGAGCTCGTCAGTCCAAAAGAGAATATTGATCATCTTGTTCCCGAAGCATTCAAAACGTCTTTCACCAATCCTCTGTTTGAATTCGAATCTGAATTCACTTTAATTTCTGATAATCCACTCTTTGATATTCCGAACGAGGGAGGTGATGATTCCATAATAGAACAAGGGTTCACAGATTTACATCACGTGAATGATTCTCTTTACGAGGAGTTCTCCTTTGAACTCACTCATATCATATCTCCACCGGAGTATGATAACTTCCATTTTGATCTTGACAAAGATGTTTTGTGTGTCCCAGAGGGAGATGTTCTCAACACAGAGAATTTGATTAATATCAAAATTCCATCCCTCCCACCCAGAATATGTCTTGATCAAATGAGCTTAAATGATGAGATTCATGATCCAGAAATCATGAATTCTCCTTCTAATGATGATGAGTTAGTCATGATTTTTATCATGACTTTCTTTCTTTTCTTCACCTACACGGTGACTTCTCCTGTTCTTCACTCCTTCGGGAATGAAGACACTATCTTTGACCCCGGCATTTTCATTTATCATTTGTGAGCCGGGTCTGTGTATATCTCATCGGAGTGGAACTTTCAAGTATTTCAATATTTATCCAAACATCTTGAATGAAAGTCCGATGGAGATTGTTTCTTCCACATGTTTCCCCAAGAACCAATGAATGCGGGGTCGAGTCAAGCTAGTGACTCGGTGAACAAAAACATTAGCACAACATGGGTTTTCACCCATGTCTCTGACTTCTTTCTCTTTTCTAACACCCAAGTGTGGGGGAGATGCCCCACATGTTGTATATATGTACATTTCAAGTTTAAAAAAAAAAAAAAAAAAAAAAAAAAAAAAAAAAAAAAAAAGGTGATATGTCTTTAAAAAATGTGTATATATAAAATAATGGCTATTAGTATTACATTTTCACGTTCTAAGTATTGGTTTAACAACCGGTACTTTGAATATTGAGGGCAATATTCAGTTCTAAGTGTGGGGGGGGGGGGGGGAATTCTAGCGAATTTGATCATATGAACCATCTAGTACCCCCATTTTGGCCAAAATTTAAAAAAAAAATTTTCTCACTTAGAACGCAATAAATGGTTATCAATCCGCCATGTCTAACCCACATAAGGATTGGCTAATCCGAGAGCAAACGGCTCTTGGTAAAGATGTCTCAAATCCGTTTATGGCTTACAATTTGCCAAAAATTGTATGGTATTCAACTCCCCATATCTTTATAAGTGAAGAGTTGGCTAGCCCGCAAGGTTAAGGCTTGTGGTAAAGGCAGTAGAAAACCATAATTGGTAATCAGCTCACCAAAGATAATAACTGTATTTTATCTAAGAGTTGGCTAGTCCAGAAGCAAACGGCTTCTGGTAAAGACAAATCAAATCCGTTGACAACTGATGATTTGCTCAAAATCATTTGGTTATCATTGTACCAAAGTATCACATACTAAAACATTGGCTACTCCAGAAGTAATGGCTATCTGGTAAAGAGTAAAATCCATTAAATTTTCATAAAAGATTGCTAGGGACTAGCAATAGTTTAGTGTGGGGGATTGATGAGTGTCTAAATACTCATCATTTCTGTCACATTTAGACTGCAAAAACATTTAAAAACATGCAGATATGCTTCAAAATACAGGAAATATCATTTGATTGTGTTTTTATGTGTTGCAAGTGCAAAAGGATTGAAAACAGGTGAAAACGAACAAAGTTTGCATAATTGGCAGTTTCAGTCCCTGAACTTTCAAAAGTTGTCAAAATTAGTCCTTGGTTTTCAAAAATGGAAAATTATTTTTTATGGTCCTTGTACTATTCACACTTGGCAAGAATGGTCCCTGGATTTTCAGAATTTACATAAGTGGTCCCTAAACTTAAAACCAATTCCCATTTTAATCCTAACTAACTAAAACCCTTTAACCCACACATAATAAATAAATAAACTACCCAACCAAACCCTTAACCCTTTTTAAACCAAGCCCACAATAAACTAAGCCCAAAACAATAAGCCAAGCCCACCCAGTTTTTTACCCCGTATCCTTTTTAGTTAACCCACCCAAGTCAAACCAGGGTCAACTCTTATCCCTTCCAATACCATCCCGCCAATACCACTAACCATACCAGAAACCACCTTCCACCTCACCCTTTTCCCTGCTATTTCACTGAAACACGTTTCCACCTCAACCCCCCTCCTTATCTCTTAGCTACTCCCACTTGCCCACATGACTCAGAGAAAAAGCCAAATCCCCACTTGTCCTGTTTTCCCGCCAATTTTGAGATGAACGAACCAGATGGTTTCAAAGCAATCCAACGGGTGGGAAATAATGGGAAGTCGACAAGGAAGCTGGGATTATTATTTAAAAGAAGAAGAAGACTCAGAGAAGAGGTGTCACCGTTTTTAGACCAACTTTCATAGTGTAGTCTTTTAAATTAAATTTAGTTAAGTTTCATTGTAATTTTTAATTTCAGTCGAATGTAATTTTCAGTTTAAGTTTAATTTCAACAAACCTTGTTTCATTTTCAGTGTATTTCAATTTTTAGTTAATCCAGTAATTTAAAAGTTGTTGTTGTTTAATTTCAAAAGTTTCTCTTTCTACTTTATATAAACTAACTTAAGCCTGTGACTGCTTATGGTTAGCTTATTATAGCTTAATTCAATGTCATTTGCAAATTTTCACAAAAAGTCAAAAAGTCAACAGACTTGGTCAATTAAGTAGTTTTGAAGAATAAGCTGATGTGACAAGCTTATTTGGATATTTCTGGCTTATTGGTTAAGCCTGGCTTGAGGATTAGTTACTAGATTCATTCAGGTTCAGCTGAATCAGTTGTGAGTTCCATTTTCAATTCCTAGCTATTTTCCTGCTTAATTGTATCAGCTTATATTAATGCTTATTTGTTTGTTGTTTATGCTTATTAGATCATTAATGATTTAGATAACCATAATGTAGATTTAATAATGGCTTAAATCAGTGTCTTTAGTGTTAAATTGCTATTTCAGTTTTTATCAGGGTGTTTGGATCAGTAGATTGCTTAGTGTTTGAGGTTGTTCTAGTTTAAGCATTCAGTTCATTATTGTCATATAGGATTAATAACAGTCAATTCAATAGGTTATAAGTTAGAAAAGTCAAAATCAGTTTAAATTTATATTTTTCTGCACAATAATTAGTTTAACAGTTAGCTTAATCACTCATATAGTTGCAATAGTTGTTAATCTAGCTTAAATCATTCATATTATAGCTTATTTCATCATCTTTAATCAGTTAGGATCAATCAAAGTAGGATTTAGTCAAAATAGATGAAACTGCATAAAGTCAAAAAAAGGGTTTAGACATAGTTTCTGTCTGCTGATCTAGGTTATTAATTGCTTATCCACTTGAGCAATAGATCTGATTTTTAGTTTATAATGAGTTTATATAGTAAGCTTTTAGAATAATATCTGGTATTTAAAGTTTTAGCTTATTTAGACAGCTTAATTAGGTCTGCAATATAAGCCCCTATGCCTGTTCTGACCCTGCACATTTGCCCTGCCCAGTTTTGAGTTTTCATGCATCTGATCTGGGGGGAATTTGGACAAGCAATTGATTTCAGATTTTGGGCATATTGGGTTTGTAGATAGCTTGTTATATGAGCTTTTGGTTACTGCTTTTTGATTTCCCAAATAAGCACTTACCTAGCTTTTAATTCAGCTGCAAATCTGCCTGTTACTCATTCATTTCTGCCATTTCTTTGCACCTGATCAGCAGTTTAAACTGCTTATTTCCTGTAGCTTATTTGTACTTTTTCAGTTATTTTAAGTTTACTTTAGTGTGCCTTCATGATTCTGAGCTCTTGGTAATTTTTGGTCAAATTTAGCTTATTTTTAGCTTATTCCCAAACTGCTTATTTGCCCAAAACAGTTTTTTAGGGTTAGATAAGCTCTGAATTTATTTTTTCTAGCTTTTAAATATTATTTTAGATTTACTTTAGATTTTTCAGATTTTTCTTAACAGTTTTAGTATTTTTAATAATTTAATTAGTTTAAAATAGTTTTTAATTCATAATAAATAATATAAAAATCAGAAAAATATAATTTTAATTTCTAAAATTTTCTTTTAATATTTAGGATTTAAGAAAAATAAATTTTCCCTTTTAAGATTAGAAAAATCAAATATAAAAAAAAGTGATAACTTCTATTTAAGCCATTTGGCTTATTTTTCTTCTTTTTCATTAAGCACTTTTCATTCTTATAATTTTCCTAGGTTCCTGTACTTACATAATATTTTCAAAAAAAGTTTCATATTTATTAGAGTTCATTTAGTATTTATTATAATTTAAATTAGTTTTAAATAATTATTAAATAGTAATTAATTAATAATAATTAAATAAATAGTCAAATAAATAATTTTATTTTTCCAATAATTTTATTTTATCATTTGGATTCTAAAAATATAATTTTCACATCCGTGGGATTTATATTGGTAAGAATTCACGTTTTATTTTGTACGTTTACGTAATTTTTATTTAAACGTACGTTTTTAAGTTTTAAACGTTTCTAAGTATTTTGCTTTCACGTACTTGTTCTTATAGCTTGTTTAAGCTATTTTCTTTTATTCCTTAGTGTAAATCACTCAAAACCTTTTCCTGTTCAATTTCACCCGATCACAAATCCGTTTTATTACAGAATTCACATCTCGCTGGGACTTAACGACCCGGGGAAACACTAAACTCCTTGGATAATTGCATTGTGCCCTAGATTGTTTGACTATTGTTGACCATTTACTTGGTCAATATTAGTTGACCGTTTGGGGCCGATCACGTACCCTCCGTATGCCATGGGAAACGGTTATCCGTTTGCCATGAATACACCTTATCAGTCCTACCCAAGTCAAACTCCTATGGGAATGCCCCCTAACAACAATCCTTATAATACTGTTCTCATGTATGCACCACCTTAAAATTGTCTGTACTCAGACCCTATGGGTTCAGCTACACCTTTTGTTAGGTGGATAGAAGATTACCCATTGCCTGATGGGTTGAAAATGCCTTCGCACATTGGGACCTATGATGGGAAGGGGGATCCGGACAATTTCTTACACTTGTTCGAATGGGCTATCAAGATGCAAAAATGGGTTATGCCGGTGGCCTGTCACATGTTTACATACACCCTACGGGATTCTGCTCGTATTTGGTGGAATGGGCAAAAGCCCGGTAGCATCGTCAATGTTGATGATCTTAAGGCTAAGTTCCGGTCACATTTCAGTCAGCAAAAGAAGTTCACAAGGACTCATTTAACGGTGCACAACATCAAACAAAAGGAAAATGAAAGCACAAGGGCCTTCGTTACTAGGTACACCGATGAGACTTTGCAGATTTTGGGTCTTCATGAAGATCAGCGTATTTCGGGTTTCGTACATGGTCTTCAAAATCGGAGTTTGGTGGAATTCTTGTCCACCGACCTTCCGACAACTTACAAAGGGTTAATGGAAAAGACGTATACTTGGATCGAAGCGAAAGAGGTATCCACTAATGGGGCTCCGATAGACAGAGACAGCAACAACAAGTTCTCGAAGCAATCTTCGTGGGAAGGGTCTAAGAACAAGAACAAGAACAGAGACAGGTTTTCTCCGTACAACAAAGGTCCCAACCACGGTTTGTTAAACAGTCTAACCAAGTCACCAAAGGAAATACTTGCTATGGAGAGGGCTGCTAAGGCCTTCGAAGCACCCCCTCGTATGACAAGTAAGGGCAAAAACAGGGATACCAGCAAGTATTGTCACTTTCACGAAGATTATGGTCACGATACGAACAGTTGTAGAGAGTTAAAGAAACAAATAGAAGAAGCTGTGAAGTCCGGGCAATTGGCACACTTGGTGAAGGGTATAAAGAAGGGAAAGGAAAAGATGACCGACGCTCAATTGGCTAAAGATACTACTCCTCTCGAAGCCCCAATACTCATGGTTCATTGGGGCGAAACCAGTTTAAAGAGAAAGGTGCCGGAGCCGGAGACTAACGAAATAAGGGAGATAACGTTTTCCCCTATCGCAGGTAAGGTCTCTTCGAATGATCCAGTGGTCATCGAAGTCCTCATTTCTAACCAGAAAATGAATGGAGCTTGTATGGACTGCGGAAGCCCTTGTGAAATCATATATGAGCATTGCTTCCGAAAGCTCGAGCCTTCGATCAAGTCTCGAAGGGTTGATTCGAAGATACCCTTGGTAGGATTCTCTGGCAAGCATTCGTGGCCTCTGGGAGAAGTTCCATTAGAAGTAACCATTGGAGAAGGCAAGCTCACGAGAACAGAAACCCTCATGTTCACCATAGTAAGGTCCAATTCCCCCTACAACTTGCTGATAGGAAGGACAGCCATGCAAAGGATGGGCATCGTGGTATCCACCATACACGCGGCAATAAAATTCCACACACCTCATGGAATAGGAACCGTATTTTCTAGTCATCTTCATAGAAAGGAAAGAGAAATTGATAGAAGAATCAAGGAAAGCCCTCAAAAGCCTTCGAAGGCTATTCCAAGTCATACGAGCACCAAAAAGCAAGTTGTGACAAATGAGTACCATCCAAAGCAGGCGATGGTCACCAAAGAGCAACACCCTACTGATCCCAAGACAAATCTGGAAAAGCTGCGCAAAGCCAACAAGGAAACCCTCGGGCGGACATGTTCTGACATAGTTAAAGCCCCCCGAGCACTAAGGACCGAGGGCAAGTCCTCCGACGCAGAACATAAGCTTAAAAAGTCCAAACACGTCACACCAATTAAGCGTAGGGTCAAGGTTAATTCTTTAAAAGCCCAAGCTACCGATAATCTGCAAGCTTCGAAATCATCAAAAAGGCATAGGGGGTCAGACTCTGTCAGAAACGTGATATTCGCAAGTCCTATCGCTAAAGCACCTTCCGAACACAGTCAAGACAAAAAGCAACCACCAAGGATGAAGGAGAAGTGGAAACTATACATAGACGGGACCTCGAATTTCGATGGTTCGGGAGCGAGTCTAATCCTAATCAGCCCAAAAGGAAAAGAGTACGCTTACGCATTACGATTTGAGTTCAAGGCTACGAACAATGAAGCAGAGTACGAAGCTCTATTAGCTGGCCTCCGGCTTGCAAAAGGCATGGAGGCTGATGGCCTCTCCGCCTTCGTAAGCTCACAGCTAGTTACCAACCAAATCAAAGGCTCCCAGGCGGTAGAACTGCCTACAATCAAGAAGTATTTGGACGTGACCAAGGAGCTTCTTCAGGAATTTAAACCATATGAGGTAACGCATGTTCGTAGAAGCCAGAACAAGAAAGCAGGCGCCCTAAACAAGCTATCTTCAACGACTATGGCCCGCCTACCCGAAGAGGTTTTAGTAGAAATATTGGCCCATAGGTCAATCGCGCAAGATGAAGCCTCTGACGAAGGCTCTAGCTGGATGGCTCCAATAAGGACATACTTGATAAGTGGTATTCTACCCGATAATCCGAAAACAGCACGAAAGATCAAAGTTAAAGCCCCTCAATATAGGCTTATAGGGGAAAACCTTTACAAAAGGTCTTGCTCGTCCCCATGGCTTCGTTGTGTGGGACTGAAGCAAGCTTCAAGCATCCTCTATAATATTCATAGAGAATCTTGTGGAAGGTACGTAAGCCCTAGATCCATAGCCTCAGAAGTAGCAAGATGGGGGTACTATTGGCCATCTATATTAGAAGATGCAACAGGAGTAATCAAAGCATGCGCAACATGTCAGACGTACTCAAGGGCTCGAAACCCATCAAAGTATGGCACGTCTTCTATCGCATCAGCAAGGCCTTTCGGCCAATGGGGAGTCAGCATAATCGGACCCCTAGCAGCAGCCCCCGGAGGGGTACAATTCTTGGTCATAGCCATAGACCACTTCACCAAATGGGTGGAAACTCAGCCTTTGGCATTAATAACAGGAAAGCATGTGGAAAAATTTGTGTGGGAACACATAATCTGCAGGTTTGGAGTCCCACAAGTCATCACTTCTTATAAAGGGAAACACTTTGCCGAATGGGTGTTCCCTCCTTTCTGCGAAAGCCTGAATGTGAAACAAATATTCACTTGTGTCGACAAGGACATTGTCATTGAAATCGAGACAAAGTTGGGACAGTATCAGCATGAGTGGGTTGATAAGCTACCCAAAATCCTGAGGGCATATAAGAATATGTCCTTCAAATAAACACAAGAAAAGCCAGGTCGAAGGGTCCAGTGGCAAAGAGAGATGCTACGAAAGCAAAGCACGCGAGCCCGAAGAACTGGATACTAGCTTTCGTAAGTTCTTACATATAAGACTTATTATTATTATTTAAAAAAAAAAAAAAAAAGCACTTAGTTGTTTTTCAATTTCATGTAACGCATTCTTCTCACATGGGAAAGAAGCATTAATGGTAGGTGTCCTAGTGTTCATTTCTACAAATGATGTAATCCTCCCTACCAACTTAATGATATAACGCATTTCCCTCAAAATCTCTTGTTTCGTTTTATACAACAAAGATTTGCTCAGCCAAGTACTTTACAAGTTTCAATGTCGAAGGATGAAGCAAGACACATGTCTTGTATACAAATAGCATCCGTTACAATTCACATTAACTTTCCTATAAAGTCTTAGGGTAATAAAAGCCCTCTACAACTTAAGGATAAAGACGGAGTGGGTCGCGACCCTCTGTCGCAGTCAAATTATACGATTGCCAAAATCTTGGTCCAAAATACACACAATGAGGATATAAGCTCAGGATGTATGTTTACGTTTTTTAAAGAAAAGAAAACGTACGAGAAGATAAGCATGATATCAAAAACGGGATGTAATCCCTACGATTGGCATTTATAAGGCCATATCCAACATAAACATAAGAATAATTGTCTAAGTTTCGGGCCGAAGCCCAGACATACGAAAGATAAATTGTTCAAGCAGGCATACACCTGTCAAAAGCACCACAAATTGTTAAACACAAAGGCACATGCCTTCAACCATGGTAAATTGTTTAAAAGGGGTACATGCCACCCCCAGAGACTGAATTAATGCCCACACGGCAACCTTCAAGCATTTTTAGAAGAGTTTGGATCCTCTTGGTGAACTGGAGACATAGGCTTCACAGATAAGGTCCTCTTGGTTGGGGACGGAGGCTGTATCTTCTTTGGTTTTTTAGAGAGGAGATCTTCGATGGAGGCTGAAGGATCTTTGGTTGATTCGACAAGGAAGGGGTACTCTGCTGTGGTAAATGCATTGCCGGCTTCATCGTATTCTCGCACAGAATTCGGACGGTAGTATGGTACCTCCGACAGCACAACTGGTTTTTTGGTCTCAGCAATCTCCTCCAAAGTTGTGCACTTTCCATGAAATATAGCCGCATTTACTAACTTCCCCACAACCTCTCCCACCTCATCGCTATGGTATAGCTCCATAGCAATGTAGGGGACAACTTTCGATACAACCTCAGCCCTATCTCTCCTCAAACTTTGGCATTCAAACTTCAACTCATCCAACTCTTGACAGCGCTTGACATCCTGCTTCACCAATCTGACCCTTTCAGTTTCCAAACCAGCACATTTAGACTCCAGGGCACTCACCTGGGTCTTATAACCAACAACTTTAGCCTCCTCTACCTTTAGCCTACCACACTCAGCCTGCGAATTCTTCAACTGCTCTTCAAGATTTTCCATCTTTGCTCGAAGGGCCTCGTATCTTGGATGCTTCTCAAAATCTGCCATTGCTTCATCACATCTGGACTCCAACTTAGCATAGTTCTCCTCCCTCTCTTTCTCCCTAGCTACAATGACAGCAACCTCCTCTTTAGCCTCCCTAACCTTGTTAATCAATGCCCTTGTACGAAAACTAAAATGGTTATCCAACATGGCCTGCTGGGTGTAACTTTTGTCATAGAGATCACACAGCTTTTCAATAGACATCTCAGTCATCGTTTTCCTCCAAGAAGCGGGAGTGACATTTTCAACAAGCAAGCGGCAGGAAAGGGCATCAGGAAGCTCCTTGGTATTAGGCAGACCTAAATAAAGGACAAAAGCAAGAGAAACATAAGATACGGAGCATTTTAAGAAAAGAAAAGTGAAGGGTGGCTTGCTCACCATGAATGTCATCATCACCAATTTCTTCAGTCGAGTACATCAGGGTTTTCCCACGTGATTTCTCTACTTTTTGTTTGATATTCCTCGATGTGGGAGTAGGAGCATTGGATTTCCTCTTTGGGGCAGCCTTGATAGCTTTGGCACTAGTACCTTTCCTAGTCCTTACCCTGTCTGCAATACCAGAGGAGCCCGTGATCTTCAGTTGATCAGAATCGGAAGGTGGGTCATCGGAATCAGCAATGTCCTCCACAAGAAGAAGGGTTTCATCAGTACTCACTGGCTTAGTAGGAGGAAGTATTGAAAGAGGTTTCACTGCAGGGGCATCGACATCATTATTGTTAACAGATCTAGATGGAGATCCAACTCCGTAACTTGTATCTTGAGGTTCCCTTGGAATGAAACTAACTTCTTTGGCACCTCCGGTAACAACAAGATTTCTGAAAGCCATCTCTGCAAAAACAAACGAAAAGGAGATGAATATCAGCAGATAAGTTATTTAAATTATTTAAATAAGATATATACATACTTTTTCCTTCACAAATTATTTCAGGACGCAACGGAGAGCCTTCCCAACTCTCAGCAATACCAGCCATGAACAGGATAGGTTCGGGGAATGTCTGGACATTAGCAGGATGTCGTGCAAGTCGCTGATACAAGGGCTCGCTCCTTACCTCGTAGGGCAATGGGTCATTATATTTCTTCTCATCATACATAAACGCTTCGTCAAGCAAAGCTGGGTAACCGGACGGTATAATTGTACTTTCAACATAAAAGAATTGACCTTTCCAGTTCCTTATATTCGAAAAGGGCTTCGTCACAAGGACGGGAACATCATGTTCACCTCTTTTGGCAATAGTCACCCAATCCTCGCCGGGATACAAATTAACAAAACCCCTAAGAACATATAATGAGGGCTCATGCCCGTAAGCTTTACACATCACAATGTAGGTAGTCAGTTTGGCTAGCCCAAAAGGGTTAAATCTGGAAATGTGCACCTTATAGTATTGCAAAAACTCAAGAATCAAAGGATGAAGTGGAATCCGAAGGTTTGACTGGGTAAATGCGTGCACATACAAGCCCACATACCCTGCGGGGGCATCAAAAACATTTTGTCTTTTACTTGGAAGTATGATTTTGAGCCCAGCAGGTAAGGGGTAATCACGAAGGAATTCAGATAATGCTGCTTTTGATAAAGTACATGTTTGTTCTCTGATTATTCTCTTTGCTGCCATGCTCATATTGCTATTAAAATAGTAAAAAGATCAAAGAAAAAGGCTAGAATTTTTACCTTATCGTTCCAACGGAAGCACAAACACGCAGATGGGTATTTGTGTATTTTGGGCGGAAGGTGAAAGTGATCTAGGGTTTACAATCTTAAGGGTTTAAATACCCATCATGTTTTTTAATCTTAGCCACACACGTGTTTCATCTATATCTAATGCATAAGCGGACTTCAAACGGATACAAAATTTGAAATGACGTTTTGCGTTTACCGAAGATCCGGCCATTATGGCTATGGGCGAGTGGGCGGATAATGATGATTTTGCATTTAATGCGGAAATCAGTTTAAATCCTTATATTTTCTCGTTATACATTTTTGTGACAAAACGAATGGTGTATGGGTTATATTTTGAGTCGAATGCAATTTATACTCGTACGTATATATCACTTTCGACTGGGGGGCTTGATGATGTACCCTCCGAACGGGTCGAAGGACTCCCCTTCGAGCCTGTAGAAAGCCCTCTCTTCGGAGGCCCAGGTTAATCTCCTAACACGTTTCATTGGCGTAAAACCATTCGCCTCCGAACTGGTTACCATGTGGGAATCCGCCAATCGAAGCCTTAAGCCCTTCGGGGTATCTCCTACGAAGGAACTAGCACGAAGGACGATCCTGACCTGGTCAAACCCATGTCTCCTCTTCCCTTGGCTTTCCCGCCAAAACAGAGATCGTAGGCTACAAAGCCTTAGCGGTTACCATAAATCATGGGACGCCCCCATGATCTCCGAAACATGTGCAAACCGCCCACTAAAGCCTATTTCTCCCCTATAAATAGCTTAGTCGGGCATGAACAAAGTAAGTTAACTTCACTCTCTCAATTTACGACCTACATTACCATTACACATACTTACTCGCACGCCGGAGGTGGTTCGCAGGGTCCAACCCCTGCGCAATCACTTAACGTAGTGTCTTCGTATTTCTTATTTCAGGTTAAGAACGAGCTTGGCGCAATCTCAACACCCCATTATTCCTTTTATCACCATCGAAGGCTTGGTTGTGCAATTATTTGTTCAATCAGTCGTGTTGTTGTGGAAATTGTTGGGAGAAGTCACGGTGAGTTGGAAATTGTTGGGAGAAATCTTTGCGGGACATTGTTGAGAATCTGTGTGTGAGTTGTGTGATAAACAACTCTAGTGGTGTTGTATATATAGGCATCTTGAAATTTGAATTTGAAATTAAATTATTCTGCTTGTAGTTGAATTTTGAATTTTGAATTTGAATTTGATTATCCCGCTTAAGAACTAAGGGGGTGTTTTAAAAAAAATTTTTAAACACAACGGATACATAGTACTCTAGAGGGGATAGAAATAATTTTTTTTTTATTGCAACGCCCCTTAACGCCACGTTAAGGGGCTAACGCAAGTGCGTTAACGCAGCACCTTCCAACGGTTAACGCACCTTAACGCATCTGCATTAAGGGTTAACGCACCTGCATTGGGAATGCTCTAAAAAAAAAAAAAAACAAAGTCAGCCCATTATTCGATGCATCTACGTACCCCACTAGAGCTGGCATAACAGGTCCGACACGACACGAACACGAACACGATAAGACACGAACCTGTTAAGGCCAAACACGAACACGAGACAATAACTAATCGTGTCAATTTTTTCAAACACGAACACGACACGAAATTTAACAGGTTACACGATAAGAAACCTGGTAAAAGACCTGTTAATAAAAATCATAAATTTAAACCTGCGAACCTGTTAAGGAACCTACTTAGAAACCTGCTAAGGAACATGTTAAACACACGAAACCTGTTAAGACACGATAAGAAACCTGGTAAGAGACCTGTTAACAGGTCTTAACAGGTCTTATCGTGTCTTAACAGGTTCCTTAACAGGTTTCTTAGCATGTTTCATTTAGTACATATGTATATTCGTGTCTTAACAGGTCCGGATCTGTTAAGACACGAATTTAACAGATCCGGACCTGTTAAGACACGAAACCTGTTAAGGCCAAACACGAAACCTGTTAAGACCAAGTCGTGTCGTGTCGTGTTAACAGGTTCGTGTCAGAAATTGCCAGCTCTATACCCCACAAAAAAAAACAAAAAAACAAAAAAAAAAAACAAAAACAAAAAAAAAAAAAAAAAACAAAAAACAAAAACAAAGTCAGCCCATTATTCGACTATTGATCAAACAAAGACAGCTTAACAACCACGCGCTTTATTACCTCGAACACTATAAATATGCGCCACCTCATTTCTTTAGATATCTTTAATATACAACATAATCTAACAATCTCTTAATTTAAATGGCTTCCTGTAACACTTTCGCATCTATCTTATTCTTGCAACTGATCTTGATTACTAACAATACACAATCTGAAGCACAACTCTCTACTACATTCTATGACGGTACTTGTCCTAATGCACTGCATACAATCCAGACCTCCATCTGGACAGCCATATCTCGTGAACGTCGCATGGCAGCTTCCATTCTCCGTCTCCACTTTCATGACTGCTTCGTTCAGGTAATAATATAAGAGCATATGATTCAAAAACTTTGTAAAATTTTTTAAACGTGTACTTATTGTTATGGGTATGCAGGGTTGTGATGCATCGATCTTGTTAGACGATGGCCCTACAATTGTAAGTGAAAAGAATGCGTTTCCGAATAAGGGTTCGGTTAGAGGTTATGAAGTGATAGAGGCTGCAAAGTCTGAGGTTGAGAAACTATGTCCTGGAGTTGTATCTTGTGCCGACATACTAACTGTTGCTGCCCGTGATGCATCTGTAATGGTTGGTGGTCCATCATGGTCAGTGAAGCTCGGAAGAAGAGACTCAACCACAGCAAGCCTTGTTCTCGCGAATACTGGTCTACCTAGTTTCAAAGCACCCCTTGATTCGCTTATTTCCACGTTTAATGATAACGGACTTAGTCCACGTGACATGGTTGCATTATCAGGTACTTATTGTACACCTAATACATTCATCTTGACAAATTTTAAGAAGTGAAATGTTTGCTAAACAAATTAATGATGGAAATGCAGGGGCTCATACTATTGGACAAGCTCAATGCTTCTCGTTCCATGATAGGATATATGCCAACGGATCAGATATTGATGCAGGATTTGCGAGCACACGTAGACGTCGTTGTCCTATAGATGAAGGAAACGAAAATCTGGCAGCATTAGATTTGGTGACACCGAATTCGTTTGACAACAACTACTTCAAGAACTTGATACAAAAGAAAGGTCTTCTTGAATCAGACCAGGTGCTCTTTAGTGGTGGATCAACAGACAGTATTGTTAGGGAGTACAGCAACAATCCTTCAAAGTTCAAGTCAGATTTTGCAGCGGCCATGGTGAAGATGAGTGAATTTAGGACAATAACCGGTCAGGAAGGAGTCGTTCGGAGGATTTGTGGTGCTCTTCCTTAACCTTGCTGCTATAGTTCATCTTCTTTTGAAAATTAATTGTAAACATGCATATCTTTATTCATTCTTTCAGTCTATTCTTTAATCAATTAGCATAAGCCAGTAGCATCTTTGATTCTTTTGTATATCCAGAAATGAAAACCTTATTATTTGTTTGAATCAGTTTTCACGTAACATAAAGGAGAACTTCAAACTATAACTGTTAGTGACCAATACTTGTAGATTTGTCATGAGAGCAGTTTGTTCAAGTATGAATGAACATTGGTGACTATTCTAAGCAACTAGTCATTGGCTTTAATTTCTTAATTAATTAGTTGAAATGATAATTAGTTGTTTGGGATAATTACTAATGGACAACTCATAAACAAAATAATTAATCATAAGGCGAAGTTATACCTATTTCACTCACGATATAAGCAAATTAGATCTGTAATAAGAATAACATTGTTTTTTACTTTTTATTTGGTACATGCTAGCTCCTCCCACAAGCGTTTCATCATGTCTATTCATTTAAAAAAAAAACGTCTACATGTTTCGATAAACCAACAAGTCTTATGACTCATTTATTGAAATGTTGTCTTTGTATGACCAATGATGATATATATAATCACTGTACTTATAAACCACGCATAGACACTACAAACTAACTAGTTAATTGGCCATATTTTAAAGGTCAAATGTTTTAAATTATAGAGTTCACACTGTAGGTTAATGAGGTTTCTGTGTTTGCATTCAATAAACCGAACATTTACATATGGTGTGTAAACTCGGGCTTGGCCCATACAAATACATTCAGGCCTAGACTAATAATACGACTAACACTTCCCCGCAGTTTGAACGGGAGGACACCGAACACTCAAACTGGTACGAAACTCCTCAAATAACGCGGAAGGTAAGCCTTTGGTGAAGATATCTGCATACTGATAACGAGAGGGAACATGAAGAACTCTAACTTGACCAGCAGCAACCAAACCCCGAACAAAGTGAATATCAATCTCTATATGCTTTGTACGTTGATGCTGAACCGGATTAGAAGATAGATATACGGCACTGACATTATCACAATAAACAAACGTAGCGGAAGATAAAGGAGTATGCAGTTCGCGCAGTAAATTCCGCAACCAATATGTCTCAACAACAGCATTAGCAATACCACGATACTCGGCCTTTCCACTAGAACGAGAAAGCGTCGGTTGACGCTTAGAGGACCACGAGAGTAAGTTGTTGCCAAGAAATACACAATAACCAGAAGTTGATCTCCGAGTAGTAGGACAACCAGCCCATCAGCATCCGAATAAGCAACCAGTGATGAAGTAGAAGATGAAAACAATTGTAATCCATAGTCTAAAGTACCCCGAACATACCTCAAAATCTACTTAAGAGCCGAGAAATGAGTTTCTCGCGAATCATGCATATAAATACTGTTGGGATTTATTAATAGGTTAACCAATTAACTACGAGTACGCAGCGGATATGGATCTAGTTTGGCTATTAGAATTAACACAAATAATAAACAAATAAAACAACTAAAAGGGAACAAGAAAACTAACCCTCGTCGACACCCGCAAAAGAAACTAATAGTGGTTAAAATACCACCTCTACGGTTGCTCACACAAACACGTCAAACAAATACGCCCGGAGTGCTAGCCGTGTACCACGTAAACCCAAACACCAAGTGTTATTGCTCAAAAACGGATCAAAACCAAAACAGCCCAAATTCCTTTGTTGTTCGATATCACCAGGCTGTCCAAGATCCAAAATCCTTTGTTGTCCGATATCGGATAACACTGACTTTGGTCTATCCTTCTTTTCTGTCCGAGAACGCACAGAAGATGTGCAGAAAGTTTCTGCAGCAAACTGTGACAGTTGGGACTTATGAATCACGAACCTTATTACTTCTGGGAAGCAATAGGATCAGTCTAAACTTGCTCATACACTTTGGATCAGATTGAATGCAAGTTAATAGATTTTGGAGTGAAAACCGATTAAACAAAACCCTAGAAAAGCTTTGATTCAATCGGCTGAGATATGAAGGAGTTTCTATGTTTTGTTCTGTGTATTTTCGTGAGTTCATGAGCAGGAATGAGGGAGTATATATAGTCTCTCAACCCTAGCTTATGATAAGAGTTAAACAAAGCATGATAAGTTTTAAACTCTACTTTGTTTGATTCTTATCACAACTCTACACTTCCTCCTTATCATCAATGAACCTAGACACTCAAAATCCCCTTCTAGATCCTTCATAAACCGGCCACATGGGTTAGGACAAGTAAGGAGTATGTCTAGTTCATCTTGTGTCCAAACCGGGTCGTTTTGAGCATTACGTGAAATAGTAACATATTCTAAATGTTTAAAGTGTGTGCCCCCAATAGGCTCACACACCCTTAGTTGTATTAGTCCATTCCAACTCACATATTCCAACAGCTCCCACTTGGGAGTTGGAGTAGCAGATAGCACAAATACCAACGACGGAAACGTCTAGCAACGCTCTCACTCGCTATTTAAACTAAAGGTGTATGAGATATAGTTTCATAAATCATTCTCAGTAGCATGGTCATTTATGTCTTGCTTTTATCATCCTTTGTTATAGATACCGTTAAACCATGGATATGGATCCTAACTCATTCCATATAGTTTAACCATTTAGTTCTCGTTATAGAATTTAATTCAGATATACCAAATGTAATTAAGAATCATCTTAAATTACCCTTTGGGTGCGGCCACACAATTATCTGATTAATTCTGGAGAGGGCCCATGGTATCTTTCTGCACATATCAAATGGAGTAACAAATCCTTTGTTGACTACAAGTGTTGTGGATGCTGCTTCACATCACTCCGAAAAATAGCTTTTATAACTACCTTATTCAGGACAGCGTTTGGCATATAATTACAAAAGTGATATCCACACATAACAGAACTTGCTTGTATCTCAAGTCTAAGGATGACTTAACAAACCATTTCAACATTTTACTCATGACAAGGATCCAAAAGTAAATGTTTGAAAGTTGGGGTATCCAATATGCATCCCTTGTGAATACATATGAGTTTGGCGGGAACAATCCACATTCTCATAGAATATAACCAAAATTCACATTTGCCTTGCATAACAATATTCCCAAATTGTTAACTGACAATGGACATATTTAGAACGATAAAATCATTCAAGGATTAAACATGCAAATATAGGATAACAATTATTATATGAATGAATAACAAATACCAAGTATCTTTATTCATCATAAAGTAAAATTTGTCTTACAATCCCAATTATCCAAATACTATAAACAGATATGCATGAGACTAATTAGTAAATTGAAGTCTAATGTTGGAAACATTCTCAACTTTTCTTTACAAGAAAACTAAATAGTCATCTGAGTAAACTTTCCGAATACTAGTTTCAAATTTCACATATAGTGAGGGATTTGAGATGAGTGTCTTATCTCATATGCTCATACTACTGCAAGTGTCATAGTATCGACATGTCGCCCTACCTTGCATAAGGTATTAGAAGTCAACGACAAACTGATAGTCATATTTACAGTTTCTTAAAATGTAAAGTACTCTTTATTCCTTAATGTGTAATGCAACAATGCTCTTCGTTGAGCATATCTAGTTAGCAGATTTATCATAAATGATAAAATCCTACTTTAACTAGTTTTAATTATCCTCTAGCATCATTGTACCTATACAACACTATGCTTTATAATTCGTAAACATTTGTATTAACAATAATCTAAATACCCTCAATTAGATATTGTTGTTGTTAGCTCATCTTGCTCTAGTGCAAAAGTAACATCCAGTCTTATACATAACATAATATATACATGACAAATCCTTAGTTAAAAACATAAGGTTTCCATCCATGTAATAAATTATTCCAAGTGAAATATACCATTTAAGACTTGCTTGAATGATATATTGCATTTGTTTTGGACTTAATTTTCCGCATATGTTTATTCCGAATAAACATTTATTCCAAGGTTGTTTGTTTTATTCCCTAAATCCCAAGTGAATTTTCATTCCAAGCTTAAGGATTAAAATCTAGCTTAAATGGAATGATATCTTCAATATGTTATACAACATATGAATTTTAAGGAAAAACATAGTGCTCCCACTTAATGTTAGATGTACTCAAGGAGTTATCTTAATTCAATCAAAGTCATATTGTAATTAAATTCAAGATATCAGCTCCTAGATGCATGATTCGATCCAAACTTGGATTGCTTAAACTTGTATATTACATAAAGATTATATAGACTCATAACCCTTTTGATTACACACCGTCCTCGCAAAAGGTAATCATTAAAGAAAGAGTTATAAAACTTAATTTTCATATTCCACATTCAAGGAAACATGTATGACAATTAATTATCTTTATTTAATTATGCATGTATATAAGAAAAATCTAATCACAGTCAATTGCTTGAGTAGGATTAAAACTTCTTATTATAAGCCATGCATTAACATGTATACAATTTTGTCCTTGCGAGCCTTTCTTCAAAAGAAACTTATTCCAACCTCATAGGTTAACTGTTAGGCAAAATAACAATCAAGGTCAAAACATTGATTTGCCTTTTAAGGACTGCATCTTATCATTCATAATTCTAAGACATTTATCAGATTCAAGATGTGATAATGTACGTTATCAGTTAGTAGATTTTCAATGATCCATTAACTTATATTCCTCAGCATTGATATCAAAATATCAATCAAGTGATGAGGCATCCTTGCAGATTTACGAATGAGAGTATCATTACACTTCGGTCAACATTTACATGTTTAACCTTAGTATGACATTAATATGTGGATTTTAGAAGGTTATGTATTTTTTCTTGAATATCTTCAAGATTTATTGATGCTCCCACTTACTTTTGTAAGTAGAGACAATTCTCTAAATACTAAGTATTTAAGCAACAATAAATTGTTCTTTATTTGGGAACCACAAAATACATTTTAAGTTCTCATCTCAAGATTGTTAATAAAATGCTTCATAAGATTTTAACAAATTCAGAACTTAAATCAAGACATAATGGAATTTCTTCCAACAACTCTAATTAAGGTTTGTAGCAAAACCCTAATTTTGTATCACCCTTTAATCGAAAACCTTAGCAACAGTTTTGTGTTTCGTCGAGCTAGGAGGAACACCAATACTACAATCTTCAAGCTAGGAAGTGTAGAAAAATCAAAAACCCAAAAGGGTTTAGGATTCGATTGGTTTGAGTGGAAAGACCAAAAAATCCCTAAAGGTTTAGGGGTTTCAGTCATGGGTTGTCTTGAATACCTTCTAGGTTTGAACCATATTGAGTATGTCCACGACACACGCAATTTTCTAACCTTGATAGATTTTGGAGGCAGAGCAATTAAAGATATCATGAATCAAACAATATGAATATTGTTTGTTTCAACCTATTAGACATACCATAATAATGTGGTATTCTATAAGTATTTGAATTATGAAACTATATCAGAATTCCATAGATAATTTAATTCTCTTTGGACCAAATACTTGTCAATTGGGTCGAGCCAAATTGCATATTAAGTATTTTTGAACCAAGTGCATGCTATAATGTAAATTTCTTGAATAATACAAGAACCTTATGCTCATATGTTCACAAGATGACAGAACTGTTCAAGAATTATATGTTCATGTGTTTACAAGAAAACAGAACATGTCAATAATACATTATAAGTCTTTGAATAATTCAAAGCCCTCATGTTTATGTGTTAACAAGAAGACATAACAATTTTACTATATACTTTATGTTATAAGTCATTGATTAATTCAAGGACTTTATAATTATGTCTTAACATGTAAACATAATTATACTAACACAAGTAATCATGAACGCAAACTCTTGAGTTCTGTAGTAATTTCAAGTTAATTTTATACTTCAGAATTATGATTATTATCATTTAACCATAATTATATTGACTAAAATATGTAGTCAAAATGTTGAAGTATCTTTACACTATATCATGACATTTGAATGTAGTAGGGCAACAAACATCTTGCGTGTTCAAGTCCTAGTAGAATGATTAGCTTTCTTACCTTGCGGTCAAGAGAAACCAATAATTTGTTGTTCCTTGCACACACTTTGAGATTTCTCCCACTTGTGTAAGGCACAACATCATATTATGAAAACAAACAATATGTGATTGATTGTGTAAACAATATGATAATGTCATAAATATTACAAGTAGTTTTAGAACCATAACCTTTAATAAGGAATTGTGGATTATTATTTTATAGATAACGTTTAGAAAGGTAACGTGTTATCTAATAAAATAAAATGCAATTATCCTTTAAGCAATGGTCGTTCATATTCGGAAAGTAATGAATTATTTCAAAGCAAGTTTAAAATGATGTGGGTGACTAACAAGGAAATAAATCTCGTAGCTCCCACTGAAATTGACAACATTACAGGAATGTTATTTCAGTAATAAAATGCAATGCTCCCACTGGATTTGTCAACATTGTAAGTGTTACATTGCCAGTAGAAAGCATATTGCAATTTAATACACTTTCCTATTCTCTTCGAATGCCTACAAGTAGCAATGTACTTAGGTATTGAACAGAGTATATGAAGTCCTACTTATGTAGATGAGGGACTAGCCATTCATGCATTCATTTAACTTGAATAGTTAGCATGCAATTCCTCCTTTATCATCTACATACCCCCAAGGGTATTTAGCACTATAAGGATTAATAAGAGTCCAAGAAAAATACCTAACTAATATGCTAGTAATTTCTTTACTCTTTGCGCTTTAAACTCGTACATCATGACAAGTGCAAGATGTCATTTATTTTGGTAGCTATAGACAAAATGTTTTCTAGCTACACAAAATATTTTATCTTTCAATTATTTCAATACCGGAAAAGGGTAATGAAAGATCATAAGTGAGTTTAACAATTGTAATCCTATCTTAGTTTGTCAACTAAGGAGAAATAAATAGGAATAAGTCTCACTCTTCTTACCAGGAAAAGAGACTAAGCGTGTCTTTTTAAGAAGAAAAAAAACAAACTTTGTTTACGAATTATGCTGCAACAACACAATTTTAATCAGAACATAGAAAGTTCAATGTTAGTATTTTCGATAATTAAATTCTTAAAAGAATTAACTACCCAATTAATTACTAATTAAGACTAAGATCCATCTTGACCTCCCACTTATTACCGGAGGTCTGACCAGCGTATAAACAAGTAGGGCAAGAGGTAAGCGACGAGCGTTAATTGCATAAACTGCAACTCTTAGACTTATGAGACTGATCAAGACATTAGTAGACAAGTAATAATGTCATGAGCATGTTTAGTCGCATCTTATGCCTCGGGTCCAAGGTCTGACCAAGCATACTCGAAATAAGTCGACCAAGCAAGAACGTGCAAATATCGCCAAAGGTCTGACCAATGAGCAAAATCTGCCATGTGTTTGGAATGACCCTAAGGTCTGACCAAAGAGGTCAAGTCAAATGCACGTGTTCTTGGTTGGGTGGCATAGACTTAAAATTTATATATAGGGTATACACATAAATGTGATAAAATCGTGTACAAAGAAGCATGCAAAACAACTTTGTAACACTTTATTTAAAAACTTTCAGTAATGACACTGTAGTGATCATCATGGTTCACGGTAGCTCCAATCGAACTCGCAAGGAGGCGGAGGACCAGGTCAGCGCGAAGCTATGACCGGAAATCCTTTAGGTGTGACTGTGCGCACCGCCTGAAACCCCCCTTATAGTTTGTTCTAGTGGGTGAGCCGTACTTCCCAAGTGTCCATAGTGTCTAGTTTTTAATTTCATGAAAACTTGTTTCAATAATTTAGGTCACTTAATTTTACAAAAACAATTTTCCACGAATCAAATAGTAGGTCACAATTGAGCATGATATTTAGGCGTGTAAATTAAGACCATTTTTAATGTCATGGTTTCACATATGTATTATTCCATATTGCATGCAATTAGGTGTGTAAAACATGTAATAGTTATGCACATAAGGAATCACAAACATAAACAAAGACATTAATTAAACACATAAAATCCGAGTTCTCTCGCGAGTCTTCCCCAAAAGGAGAACCATAAGACCCTCACTAGGTTTTCATCAAGTTCCTAGATCGCCACATGCATAAAAAAAAAAATTGATTGCGTAGGTCTTATAGCCGGAATTCAAACATAAAATAACATGGCAAACTTATTAACTATTAATTTGCTATTTTATGTATCTAATTAACCGTTAATTAATTTGTTTGTGTCTTGTTATTTTTTATTAATTAATGACAAGTATTGCATTATAGTTGTCAAAATAAAAATAAAACAAATAACTAAATTAGATTTCATGCATCCTTTTCATGTGTTTTTTAAATTTGTGTAACCCATAATACACCAAACGAGTTGACTCGTGATGCCACTGTTGGGATTTTATAATATGTTAACCAATTAACACTACGAGTACGCAGCGGATATGGATCTAGTTTGGCTATTAGAATTAACACAAATAATAAACAAATAAAACAACTAAAAGGGAACAAGAAAACTAACCCTCGTCGACACCCGCAAAAGAAACTAATAGTGGTTAAAATACCACCTCTACGGTTGCTCACACAAACACGTCAAACAAATACGCCCGGAGTGCTAGCCGTGTACCACGTAAACCCAAACACCAAGTGTTATTGCTCAAAAACGGATCAAAACCAAAACAGCCCAAATTCCTTTGTTGTCCGATATCACCAGGCTGTCCAAGATCCAAAATCCTTTGTTGTCCGATATCGGATAACACTGACTTTGGTCTATCCTTCTTTTCTGTCCGAGAACGCACAGAAGATGTGCAGAAAGTTTCTGCAGCGAACTGTGACAGTTGGGACTTATGAATCACGAACCTTATTACTTCTGGGAAACAATAGGATCAGTCTAAACTTGCTCATACACTTTGGATCAGATTGAATGCAAGTTAATAGATTTTGGAGTGAAAACCGATTAAACAAAACCCTAGAAAAGCTTTGATTCAATCGGCTGAGATATGAAGGAGTTTCTGTGTTTTGTTCTGTGTATTTTCGTGAGTTCATGAGCAGGAATGAGGGAGTATATATAGTCTCTCAACCCTAGCTTATGATAAGAGTTAAACAAAGCATGATAAGTTTTAAACTCTACTTTGTTTGATTCTTATCACAAGTCTACACTTCCTCCTTATCATCAATGAACCTAGACACTCAAAATCCCCTTCTAGATCCTTCATAAACCGGCCACATGGGTTAGGACAAGTAAGGAGTATGTCTAGTTCATCTTGTGTCCAAACCGGGTCGTTTTGAGCATTACGTGAAATAGTAACATATTCTAAATGTTTAAAGTGTGTGCCCCCAATAAGCTCACACACCCTTAGTTGTATTAGTCCATTCCAACTCACATATTCCAACAAATACAAACCTGCTACATAGTATAAGAAATATCAGGGCGAGTAAAAGTGAGATACTACAGGGAACCCGCAAGACTCCTATATAATGTCGGATCAGAAACCGGATCACCATCATCACCCAGCTTAGACTCAGTATCAACAGGAGTCCGACTGGAGTTACAACCAACCATGTGAGCTCGCTCAAAAATCTTAGTAGCATACTTACGCTGAGATAAAAACATCCTTGTAGAATCACGTTTGCAATAGAGATCCCTAAAAAATAGTCAAGAGAACCCATGGAAAAGGTACATAAGTCTTGCTTTAATTTTAAAATTGATTTGATGGTTTTCATGTAGTTAAACGTATTTATAATTAGTAGATGATCAAACCATACCCGATTGAATTTTTCTACTTACTCATGTGTGGTAGGTGTCACAATTTTCCTACACATACAAGTGTGGAGATATTATCCAAATGTCTATGATTAAAAGTGTGAAAAGATTTTTTGAATGTCCACACCTATAACTTATAGGCTATAAGTGTGGCAAAATTGCAAAAGATGTCTACAATGAAGTGTTGCTTTCTTATAATTTGTTTTTCTTACACTTGTAAGACCATTCCCATCGGGGACGTTATTTGGGCGTTAAAGGACCAAATTCGCAAGAATAACGCGCGTTAAGGGGCGTTAATGGATGGAAGTGTTAGGCGTTAACGCTGCGTTAGGGGCTGCGTTAACACCCTAACGTAGCGTTAAGGGTGATTCTTGCCCAAAAAAAAATATTTACACTTCGCCCCCTTATTCTAACCGTTGCAACTTTTAATTTGTTGCATTTTGGCCCCTGAAATTTCTAGCCGTTGGAAAAGGAGTGGCTTTAGTAAAAAAAAAAAATAAATAAATAAATAAATAAATAAGTAAATAAATAAAAATTCAAAACCATTTTCAATCCCTTATAAATAACCATTTCACACCATAATTTTTTTCACACTTCCACAACTCAATACACTACATATTTACACTATCTTTAAGTGTGTTAATGTAATGTTATGTTTTAATAAATGTGTTGTTTTTAAAAAAAATGAAGTTATTTATAAGTTAGGGGTTGAATTTGAAAATTTATGTGTAAAGTTGTGTTAAGGTGTGTTAAAGCTGAGTTATTGATGTGTGAGTTAAAGCTGAGTTAAGTTAAAGGGTGAAAAAAGCTGACGTGGCATGCCTTAAAATTTAAAGCTGAGTTAACTGATGTGAGTGGCCTAAGTTTGTCTCTTTTGTAATTTATTCACACTTATATATGTGGATCATTTTAATATATTTGTGACATCTATAAGTGTGACAAAACATTAAAAAAAAAAAAAAATTCACGGTTGACTATACTCTGGCAAAATAACCGTGGAGAATTTAACTATTTTTTGTAATGAGATAATTTAGTGGCTAAACTTTAGCATTGTTAGGACTTACGACACACGTCTAAGCATATATGTTTAACATGATTACATGTATAAAAATATTACTATAATTTCCCAGCTTTATGTCGTAAGTGATAATGATCGAGCACCTTCGATTTGTGATTCACTTATGAGTGTTTTACCGAATTCAAAAGCATGTCCATTGATTTTCTTGGTGATTAACTGATTATGATTATTGTGGATGGTGATGAGATGAAAGTTCCGGAGGTTGGTGGGTGAAGAAAAAGGAAGATAGTGGAATGATAAAGAAGATGTAAAATGATGATGATGACGTATCTATAAAACATATAAACATCTTAAAAGTGATTAATGTTTAATTATCCAAATATTTCTTTAAAACATAAATTCCACATTAGAATTCATATAATGTTGCCATAATAAAATAACATCTTTAACTATATTCAAAACAAAAATTAAAAAAAAAAAAAAAAAAAATGCATGACAACTTTTGACAATATTTCTTAAATGAGTTTTTATTATATAAGACACCATATTGCAATATTTTTTTTATTATTGTGTTAGTTTATAGTTGATGAAAATAAATAATCAAAATATTGCAAGTAAAATTATTTGCCGCAACAAAATTTAGCTGACATACATGTGTACTTGTCTAGTTATAGTATGAAGTATGTATCAATTATATAGAAAAATATATAAATATGAAAGTAGATTATGTTCTATTCAAATAATCTTATTGTATGATGTCGACGAAGGTCTCATGTTCACGATTATTATTCTTGCAAAACTCGGAAAGTATTAAAGCACATTTATTCCTCAAGATGTCGATTGTATCAGTCGGAAGTGCATACGGCACATCAGCTTCCTCTACCTAGGTATGGATTGGATGCTGCTCCTGCTCGGGCAGGACTCTCAGACGGCTATGATCGGACAATAGAGTATGTAAGATATAGCTCGTGCCTCTTAGGCTTAACAAGATGGGGTTCGGATGAAAACGGATCTCGCTAATCAATTCTATTCTATTTTGTCCAGTCTATTCTATTTTGAATAGTCCAGGTAGTTGACTATAGGATCGGATCCTCTGTCTTTGCCTGAAACTTTCACTGTCTGTCAAAGGAATAGCTGAACTACTACATTGATTAGGCGGATCTAACTCTTTTGAGAAATGCCCAGAGGCGTCTGTCTACTAGTTCACTTGAGAACAAGGTGTCGAACTAGACTGATAACTGATCATCTATCGAAGCGCCTCTTTAAAGGCAGGATGCCAAGATCGTGTCTCTATATACGATATCAATACTAAATATAAAACATGTTTGCAATGTTTTAAAAATTTTTTTTTTTTTTTTTTTTTTTTAAAAAAAAAAAAAAAAAAAAAAAAAAAAAAAAAAAAAAAGTCCTTATTTTGTAATTGGAGTGTGAAATTTTTTATACCATAAAACATGTAATAAGCTTATCACACCATTTCTTAATTGCAAAATAAATTTCCCGCCTTTCAAAAAGTTATTATCATAGAAAATCTAATATAAAAAAAAATTACTCGTTGCAACTTGCAAGTTGTAATTATAGAATACCTGCCACCGCAATGCGCGGGTACCCTGGTATGAATAATAAAAATAAAAAGAATAGTAAGAGTAAAAAGACGATAATATCCTCATGGACTAGTCACATGAAAGGCTTTAACGATCAAACGTAACCTCAGTTTGGTCAAAGGACCATGAGTGTTAAGGGTTTTAGAGTTGAGGACTTAATCCACGATCTGCTACTTACTGATAAATTTCATGTTAACTAGTCAAGTCCACTCAAACATTGACGGACTTTAGTGGAGACCGGGAAGGGCCACGGCCCTCCCAAAACTTTGAGGTTTGACTTATATTTGTTTAAAGGAAATACGACTTTGATCCTCCTAAATTAACTGATATAACACTCGGCCCTTCCAATAAGTTCACCCCAAGTTCCATCTATGCACTCAAATACAAAAAGTTCACAGGGAATTAGTCAATGGTTTTATAATGTGGCTATGCAGTGCAGTTGATAACAAAGATGGTTATTAATTAGAAGATGAATGGGTTGCTAGTCTTTATGTTATAGGAATCTATTCATAATATTGAAATAGTCGTATGGAGGGTGTATTGGCTCAGACAAAGTAGAACATGGAAAGCGGAAGGGGCGGATCCATGTACAAGCGCTACCCCTGAACTTTTACCCGGTAGTGAAATTTTTGGCCATTTTTTTACGTTTTTTGGCGATTTCGCTACCTCTGAAACAAATTTTCGCTACCCCTAAACAAATTTTCGTATTTCACTACCCCTGACAGAAGCTCTTAGTTCCGCCGCTGGAGCGGAATTTGGCTCCCGTGCAGGTAAGACGAAAGGAGCGCAATAGTGTTAGCCCACGCTCCACTCACTTTAGCATGTGCAAAATGATCACAAATTTTGTTCTAAATGACAATTTTATCTTTTTGCAATTAGTTATGATTTGTTTATAGTTTGCAGTACGTAAAATTAACAAGTGCAATATATTAAGTTTGCCATATCATTCGCAGCTTTAATGAAAAGAGAAAATTAATTATGACGAAGGACCAAAATAGATGTGTTTTGAAGGGTATAGACCAAATATTGAGAGTTTTCGAATTTGGACTTTTGGTCAATCCGCGACATCCTCACACTCCACGATACCCTCGTAAGTTTTGTCGGGAATTAAATATTCTGAAGTTAGAGTATAAGAAAATACTTTAACAAGAATGTACTGCTGGTTCATGATCAAAGTACTGCTAGTACATCAAGGTACTGCTAGAATAAGAAGGTACTGCTAGTTCAAGTAGAAGGTACTGCTAGTAGAGAATGGTACTGCTGATCAGTGAGTCATAGAGCTACTACAAGGATAAGATCGAAGAAGATATTATTTGTATGAGTCACTCTTATGCAAAAATAATATATAGATATGTTCTCAGTCAACAAGTTGATGGATGTGCTTGCATTAATTCATTTGAACAACTTGTGAGATATAAACTTCTATACGCTAGCTCGACTTGATCTTTTGTAAGACAAGTGTTGATTAGACTTAAAGCAATATTGTAAGAGATCTCTTGGACTATAAAAGAGATCTTAGATTAGTGATTATATATGTGAAAATATACGAACATATATCTGTTAAGACATAGAACAAACAAAAACATATATCACAAATCTAGAAACATAAGATTCAAGGTCTTTGTAACCCTAGTGATAAACACAAGATCACTCGTATTATTTTGAATAATATTGAATCGTTTAGTGATAAACTTTCTTTGTTCATTGTTAAGTAACAAACATAATTCTTCCATTTCCATAACATACATAACCTTCTAAATGTGATTAAGTAAATTCCGCGTACTTAATCATATAAACTCAATATATCATTACACATAAAGTATACAAGGTTTAACCATCTTAACCGTGTGTCGAATTCCTCTCAGTTGGTATCAGAGCTAGAGTTGATATTATTGAATTAGAAGAAACAGAAATTGATGCATATGATGCTCAAACAAATGTTGCTGCAAAGTTGCCCATGATCAAACCAAATGAGTTTGAGTTATGGAGGATGAGAATTGAGCAATATTTCATGGTCCAAGATTACACTCTTTGGGATATCATTATATATGGTGATTCTTTTTCACCAAGCTATTCAGATGTTGTCCTAGAAGGTAAAACAATTAGGAAAAGAAATACTGGACCAGTTTCTAATGAAGAAAAGATACTGAAGAGAAATAATCAGAAAGTAAGAAATTTGTTGCTTATGACCATTCCTAGTGAACAGATGTTATCTTTTAACAAGTATCTTGATGCAAAAACTCTTTTTGAAGAGATTTGTGCATATTTTGGTGGTAATGAAACTACCAAAAAGACACAGAAGACACTACTAAAGCAACAATTTGAAAACTTTACTGCTTTTAGTAATGAGTCTCTTGATAAGCTTTTCTCAAGGTTACACAAGCTTGTCAGTCAGTTGGCTGTGTTGGGTGTTGAGACAGAGAAGGAAGATCTCAACATGAAGTTTTTGAGAAGTCTACCTGATGAGTTCCATACTCATGTTATTGTCTGGATGAACAAACCAGACATTGAAACAATGAAGCTCAATGATTTGTACAACAACTTCAAAATTGTTGAACAAAGTCTTAAAAAGTCTGGAATTTATGGTACTAGTTCTGGGAACGTGGCACTTTTGTCATCTCCTAGTATTGGTAAGTCTGAAGAGGTAGAAGAAGTTGAAGGTGTTTCTAATGCTACAAATGGTGGTCCTTCTACTAGTTCACAAAAGACTGTTGCAGGACTTGGTGATCCAGCATTCTATGTATTCATGTCTAGTCAATCTAGTGGTTCTCCTCTAAATCATGAAGACCTTGAGCAGGTTGATGGTGATGATTTGGAAGAGATGGACATCAAATGGCAGGTTGCTTTGCTCAGCATGAGGGCCAAGAAGCATTGGCAGAGAACTGGGAAGCAAATTACCATAAATGGTAATGATACTGCTGGGTTTGATAAGAAGAAAGTGGAGTGTTTCAACTGTCATAGGTTAGGACACTTTGCTAAGGAGTGTAGAAGCCCAAGAAAGCAGGAGAATAGAAACACATGGTATAAGCAAGATAGGAGAAAGGAAGTTACTGTTGAAGAGCCAAAGGCTATGTTGGCTATTGATGGTATTGGTTATGATTGGAGCTCTATGGCTATTGAAGAGGAAGCACCACCAAATGCTGCTCTTATGGCCAATGAATTTGCTCTAATGGCCCATTCTGATTCAGAGGTAAATTCTATTCAAAATTGTACTGAATCATGTCCTAATCTTAAAGCTTATGAAGACCTTAGTAAGAGATTTGATGCTCAAAGAGCAGAGCTAATTGATACTCTTTTTAATTTAGCTAATCACAAAAGAGGTCTAGGTGTTGTAGAAAAACAAGTCTTACATTTTAAAAGTAATGAATCTAATTTTACTAATGACATCAATATACTAAAAAATGACATTAAGATCAGAGACGAGTGTATTGTTGAGTTGAATGATTCATTAGCTAAACACAAAAATGAAAGAGAAAATGTTAAGATATCTGTGGATGTTTTGGCTCATGCCTCAGATGGATTTAATAAGCTTTGGGAAGCTCAAGTAATTGATAAGGTTAATTCTAGTGTTGGATTTAAGTCTGTCCCCCCACCATACAGAGGTGTTCATTCACCTCCAGGTATTGATTTAGCACACACAGGATTAGCTGAGTTTCAAGAACCAATCATGGAATATGGTTCTAAGGCCACTAAGAGTCCCAAGATAGAAAAGGTAAGTAAAAGTTTAGATAAAACTTTATCTTATCAGGACAAGGTGTCCTTTGTTAAGAAAGGAGATGCTATAGTTGTTGAAGATTGTACAACTGATAGTGATGATGATGAAGAAGAACAGGTTATGTCTAAACCTGTATTGGTTAAGAAAGTAGGAACAAGTGTTCCTAAGATAGTCAATCACAACACTAACAGGCCTAAGTCAAATGTTAAGACTGTTAGGAAACCAGTTAGATATTGTGAACAATATAGAACTACAAACAAGCCCAGAGGTAACCAAAGGAATTGGAACAACCTCAAGTCTAACCAATTAGGTGATGACTTTGCTTTTTACAACAAAGCTTGTTATATATGTGGTAGTTTTGACCATCTTGCAACTTTCTGCAACCAATGGGTAACTGGGTATGAAAACAATAGGGTGAACTACAAAAGGCAAACTCCTCAAACTCACTTTCACTCTAACACTCATAGAACAAAACCCAGAACAGTCTCAAATAAGCCTGGACCAAAAGGTCCTGATAGACAAAAAGGTCCTGCTAATACATACAAAAAGGTACTGCCAGTACAAATAAAAGGTACGGGTAGAACAAATGGTACTGTTAGACCTTTGATGACTGTTAACCCAAAATCAAAAGTTAAGGATGCAAAAACAACTTTCAAACATGCATCTACAACTGTTCTAAGGCCCATTCAAACAAAAGCAGTGGTCCACAAACAAATTTGGAGACCAAAGGGTGTGACTTCAAAGCTAGCAGTCACTTCTGCTAAGCATGTTACTCACCCTGCTGCTAAGGGTAATAGGGCAAATGCTGTTAAGGCCTCAGCATGTTGGATTCTTAAATCCAATGTTGCATCAACTGTCCTTAAAAGATTAAATTACATTGATGCAAGAGGCAGATCCAAGTCAGTAATGGCTTGGATCCCCAAAGAAAACTAACACTCTTATTTGTGTGCAGGAACATTCAACTGATAAACAAGAAGATCAAGGATACTCAGATAGTGGATGTTCAAGGCACATGACAGGCAACATGTCTTATCTTTCAGATTTTGAAGCTTTCAATGGAGGATATGTTACCTTTGGAGGTGGTTTTCGTGGCAAAATTTCTGGTAAAGGTACAATTAAAACCGGAAATTTAGATTTTGAAGATGTGTACTATGTACAAGAGCTAAAGTATAATCTTTTTAGTGTCTCACAAATGTGTGACAAAAAGAACAATGTCCTTTTTACTGACACTGAATGTCTTGTTCTATCTAAGGATTTTAAGATGCCTGATGAAAGTCAAGTGCTTCTTAGAATTCCTAGAAAGGCCAATATGTATAGTGTTGATATGAAGAACATTATTCCTAAAAATGATTTAACTTGTCTTGTTGCAAAGGCCACATTGGATGAATCAATGTTATGGCATAGAAGGCTTGGTCATATTAATTTCAAAACCATAAATAAAATTGTTAAGAATGGTTTGGTAAGAGGTTTACCTCACAAAAGATTTGAAAATGATCAAACATGCATTGCTTGTCTAAAAGGCAAACAACATAAAGCCACTTGTAAGCCCAAAATTTTTAACTCTATCAATAAACCATTGTTTATGCTTCATATGGACTTATTTGGACCTGTTTCAGTAAGGAGTATGCAACGTAAAAAATTTTGTCTTGTTATAACTGATGACTATAGTAGATTAACATGGGTTTTCTTCTTAGTTTCAAAGGATGAGACATCAAGCATCCTTAAGACTTTCATAACAGAAATAGAAAACCAAGTAAGCAAGAAAGTAAAGGTCATTAGGTGTGATAATGGGACAGAATTCAAAAATAGAGTTATGGATGATTTCTGCAAAGAAAAAGGTATTAGGAGAGAATTTAGTGTTGCTAGAACACCACAACAGAATGGTGTGGCTGAAAGAAAGAATAGAACACTAATTGAAGCTGCTAGAACAATGTTAGCTGATTCTAAGCTATCTATAATCTTTTGGGCAGAGGCAATCAACACTGCTTGCTATGTTCAAAATAGAGTTTTAGTTGTGCAGCCTCACAATAAGACATCATATGAACTCTTTAATGGTAGAATTCCTGCAATAGGATTTCTTAGACCTTTTGGATGTCATGTGACAATTCTCAATACCTTAGACCATTTAGGAAAATTTGATGGTAAAGCAGATGAAGGTTTCTTAGTTGGATATTCTCTTGTTAGCAAAGCTTTTAGAGTTTACAACTTAAGAACTGAGAAAGTACAAGAAGAACTACATGTGGAGTTTCTGGAAAACAAATCCAATGTAGTAGGCCAAGGACCAAAATGGATATTTGATCTTGAGTATCTAACAAATTCTATGAATTATATACCTTTTGTTGCAGAAACTAATAATTTTTCAGGTTCACAAGCAACAAATGAGGCAGAGTTAGAAAAAGATCAACATGATGGCACAATGCCAATATGGTCAAATTCAGGTGTGGAATCAACTTCAACAAATGATGTATCTTCTTCTAGTGAAGCTAAAGGAGATGTTGAAGATGACAACAAGAATGATGGAACAATGGAACAACTCAATATTTCAAATATTGATGGTACTGCTGACACAGAGCAAGGTACTGCTAGTATCTATAAAGGTACTGTTAGTACATTTGGAGGTACGGCTAGTTCATTTGAAGATACTGCTAGTCCTTCAAATTCAAGAGAAGCAGAGTTCCAAGAAGATGAAGTGGATTTGGGTAATCTTCCACCATCTTATCAAGTTCCTTCTACACCACACACAAGGATTCACAAAGTTCATTCCCTGGATAATGTGATTGGAGATGTACAATCTGGTGTGAAGACAAGGAGACAACTGGTCTCTTCAGACCAACAAGGGATTTTTGATGCCCTTTTATGCTTCAAAACAACATGAGGTTACAAACTCTTGTTTATTTGTATGTTTTCTCTCTCAAAAAGAACCAAAGAACATTCTTACAGCCCTAGATGATTCAAGCTGGGTAGAGGCTATGCAAGAAGAGCTTCTTCAGTTCAAGATTCAAAAGGTTTGGGTGCTAGTTGATTTACCTAGAAATGAAAAGGTGATTGGCACTAGATGGGTTTTTAAGAACAAAAGGGATGAAAGAGGGATAGTTATTAGAAATAAGGCTAGATTAGTAGCCCAAGGGTACACACAAGAAGAAGGGATAGATTATGATGAAGTTTATGCTCCAGTAGCAAGGATTGAGGCAATTAGGCTGTTTCTAGCTTATGCTTCATTTTTAGGCTTCACAGTCTACCAAATGGATGTCAAGAGTGCATTTTTATATGATACAATTGGAGAAGAGGTGTATGTTTCACAACCTCCTGGATTCATTGACCCTGACCATCCAAACAAAGTGTACAGAGTAATGAAAGCTCTATATGGCCTTCATCAGGCACCAAGAGCTTGGTATGCAACACTTGCTTCCTATTTATTAGAAAATGGATTTCAAAGAGGAAAGATTGATCAGACACTTTTCATCAAACAGCACAAGAAGGATCTTCTGTTAGTGCAGGTGTATGTGGATGACATTATCTTTGGATCTACAAGGAAGGAAATGTGTTTAGAGTTCGAGAAGCTTATGCATGATAAGTTTCAGATGAGTTCTATGGGAGAACTCACATTCTTTTTGGGTTTGCAAATTAAACAATCATCTGAAGGCATTTTTATCTCTCAAGACAAATATGTTGCAGAGATACTTAGAAAGTTTCAATTTGCTGATTCAAAAATGGCAAGCACACCAATGGACTCAAAGAAGCACCTTCTGAAAGATGAAGATGGAGAGAATGTAGATGTACACACTTACAGATCTATGATAGGCTCTTTGATGTATCTTACATCATCTAGACCTGACATCATGTTCCCTGTTTGTGTTAGTGCAAGATTTCAAGTAACTCCAAAGGTTTCTCATTTAACTGCAGTCAAGAGAATTTTTAGATATCTTAAAGGACAACCAAGGTTGGGTATATGGTATTCTAGAGACTCTCCTTTTGACTTAGTAGCATTTTCGGATAGTGATTATGCTGGTGCTAGCTTGGACAGAAAGTCAATAACTGGAGGATGTCAATTCCTTGGATGTAGACTTGTCTCATGGCAGTGTAAGAAGCAAACAAGTGTGGCAAATTCAACAACTGAAGCTGAATATATAGCTGCTGCAAGTTGCTGTGCTCAAGTCTTATGGCTTCAAAACCAACTTCTTGACTATGGGTACAATTTCTTAAACACTGTTATTCATATTGATAATAGTAGTACAATTTGTATTATTAAAAATCCAGTGCAACATTCTAAAACAAAACACATTGAAATTAGACATCACTTTATTAGAGATTGCAATGAGAAAAGATTAATTCAAGTAATGAAAATTGCTTCAGAATATAATTTTGCAGATCTACTTACAAAAGCTTTTGATGTTGGAAGATTTGAGTACTTGGTAGCAAGTATTGGAATGCTTAATCTTTAATTTTTTTCAAATGATGTGTTTATGTACATAAATTTTTGTTGGTACTGCTGGATTTATAAGGTACTGCTAATATATCAAAAATGTAAATTGTGTTATTCATACAGTTGGTTCTATGCTTATTCTAATGCAAGACAAGTACTTTGTACATTGTTCTTTTGGTTTTAGACTAACTATTTCAGGTATGAATATGTGAACACAAAGGAGATTTCAAGTGAAATGGGAGCAGCAGAATGCTTATCCAATTGCTAACATAATAGGTTTATGATGGACTGAGTTTAGGAATTTAAACTCCTTAAAACTTCTTTCTTGAAACCTAGTTATGATCTTTCACATTGAATTGATGACTTAGTTGATCAGATAGTAACTGATGCAACTCACTTTCTATCATTTTATACTTTCAAGTATAATGTGCAAGTCTAAGGACATCTGATAGAAAGAACAGCTAGTAAAAGTGAATCTAACACTTGTGTTAGAAGCAACAATTACTATGAGCTGGAAACCCTGTCAAGAAAATCTTTTGAATAGATTTATCTTTACACAGGCAGTTATTTATAACTGAAGAACATTGGTTCTCACACAACCAGAGGTTGCTTTAAACCGAAATTTTGATTAAGTGTCTGTTATACACTTAATCCTTTCAAAATGGTTGGAAGCAGTATGATTTTTCAATTCTAAAATCATGAACATACTGCTAAGTCAAATAATTTCTTAAACAAGGTTTTTCAAGAGATTCACAAAAACCATCCATTGATGGACCATGAATCAAATGTCCACTGATTCACCTCTCATAGGAGTTAACACACCTAGAAGTGATGAGGACAGTCACTTAAACTCTTAAGGAATTGATGGCTTCATGTACAAAATTATCTGACAACAAGTTCACATTGATAGATCAGTCAAAGGTACATAGTGAGATCTTCCAAACAAGGGGAGGAAACAAAAGTTATTTGCTTCAGGGGAGGTTACAATCTCAGAGAAGGAAATAATTGCCCAGAAAAGGAAGAATAATCCAATATATGGAAGGAGAAGATAAGAGCATACAAGATGATGACATAGAGGTTGAAAATGACAAGAATAGATCATATATCTAGAAGGGATGAAGCATTCCTAAAGGAGAAAGTTCTATCTAGATCAAACGAAGGAGAGTTTCAATTCAGTTCATTATGTTTGTTTATCACTTGCAAAGGCATGCTGATAGATGATTTCACTTGTTGAAATCATTGCCTCTTATAATTCCTCCATCCAAGAAAATTGCACCATCTTTTGGTATAATGTTTTGATATTGCTGAAGTCAATGAGAACAAAGCAGATCAGTTCAGAATAAGAAGAATAGTTCATATTCATGAAGTGTTTGAAAGATCTTCTCAAGTCCTCATTTAATTCAGAAAACATGTTTGAAATGATTCACATGTTTAGGGGAGGATTGTTGGGAATTAAATATTCTGAAGTTAGAGTATAAGAAAATACTTTAACAAGAAGGTACTGCTGGTTCATGATCAAGGTACTGCTAGTACATCAAGGTACTGCTAGTACATCAAGGTACTGCTAGAAAAAGAAGGTACTGCTATGTAACACCCCAACCCGACAAGGGTAGAAGTGTCACGCAAATGGTGACATATCAAAGGCAAGCATAACATACGACTTACATATTACAAATGGTTTATAATGTTACAAAGGAAATACACCAAATCTACGTAGTCATACATAAGTAAATTCTAACTAAGGTATCGTCTTCATAAGCTAATCTCTCATCCCAAAGCAAACCCAAGCTCCTGGCTTCCTACTAAAACCTGCCGCAGGAAAAGAAATGCGGCTGAGCTTAAAAAGCCCAGTGAACAGATATATAATAAACGGAAACCAAAATTAAATGGAAATGAACAGACATATCATAATGAAAGAGATATAGGAAAAGAAAATAAAGAGTAAGGTTTAGGACAGTCATCCACCACGAGCCCATATCATAACATATCACATATCATATCATATCATATCTTCATAATCATATAGAGGGGAGACCTCTCAGATAATCAGATAATATGAGGGGTGTCCTCATGTACCAGTTGGAGTGATCAGCTCCCATATTTTGTGAAAAGGAGTGGATTGCACCCAGCCCCAGTCACCATATCATATCATATCAAAACATATCATATCAGAACATATCTAGGATGCATCCATACGCCCCCCAAACAAATCATATTGGCCATATCAAATCATATCATAGTGAGCTCATATCATATCATAATGGGGACGGTGTACAACATCACTAGGGTACACACTAGTCATGCCATTGGTGCATCAATGACACGGCCATGTTACCTTCATGGCTAGGAAACATATTTGGCTCGGGTATCAAACTGGGGTCAAAGGTCAAAGGTTCATATCAAAGCAAAGGTTCATATAGTCATAGTCCAAATCTCAAGGTTCATATCAAAGGTTCATATGTCAAAGGTTCAAATCATAGGTTCAAACCAGAAATCAAGAGGTCGAAGGCACCTTATTAAAAAGGGCAGAATATCTGTACCTTATTCAACAGCAAAAACAAACCAGAAATATGGATCGAAAGACAAAGGATCACTCCCGCTTCACGGAACCTATACGAATTAGATATCAAATATTACTTTATGTTCATAAGAATTTTAGTATGCTTTCCATTTTTATTAACTTTCGTACTTTAGTAATTTCCCGTTTTAGTAAGTTTTCTTGAATTAGCCAAATTAGTCAATTATTGCTAATATTACCATTTAGTCAAGTTAATTATTTAAAATGACACCATACATGAATTAGGACTTATTATGAATATGAAGTAGGTATGGGGTTTTAATGTGTCTAACTTGTAAAGTGTAAGGTGGAATATGAAAATAGATACTATACTTTATGTTGCAAGCCTACCCCTTTTTCCCATGTGATTGATACGAAAACACACAAAGAATACAAATGACATTGCTAATTCAGACGCATGGTAGGACCAAAAGAAGAAGGTATGACCATGCTATCACTGACATTCACATGCTACCCTCTTTATTCTATTATACTAGTTTTATTATACTATTATTCTTGCTGTACACCAAAGGCTTTCTTTATATATAGTTCGAACAAATGGAAAGGAAGACCACCAAAAGAAACTCATGCACGCAAACTTATTTCAAACTGTGTCGAAAATCATATGTACCCACCATCGACCAGCCAAAACCTTCATAAAACTCAGCCCTATACACCACTAACTCGCCCTCGTCTCTTGCCTAAAACAACACACCACAGCCTACACGAAACTTTACTCACACACGACACAACCACAAGACCCACTTCGCGTAAAAACTCGACTCACATAGCAGCCATACGACACCACAAGGACCACATAAAATCATGAAGTTCACACTCTACTTGACACCTTCTTTGCTACCGTATGGTTTTCCAAAAATGACAATACAACATGTATCTTCTTTCTTTTCTTTTTAGCTCATTAGGACTAGAATATAATATATGTTTGGGTCGTATAATAGTGGGTCAAAACAAGTTCAACGAAGCAGCTTCATATGTCGATATATATAGGGTTTATCTAAAGTGTTATTTTATGTGAAAAAGGTTGTGAGTTCGACACAGAGAGGACACAAAGAAACACGCTATCTCTTTTTAGTTTGACACAAACCAACTTTCCCATGACCCAAAACCAGGCATGTATGATACTCTTTTATTTTAGTTTGCAAAGATTTAGTTCATACGTGTATAGAAGGGTTTACCACGACCAAAGCAAAACAGAAAATATATGGGAGTCGACAAAGATATGGGTCGATATATAGGTGCATATTAGTTGTGATTTTATGTGACTTGTTATGATTTTATGTGTGTTTTTAGTCGAGTAACATACAAGGTTTTATTTCACTCGATTCATGTATAAGATTCATGTGACTTATAAGGCGTATTCATATCAGTTTTAACGACAGGAACAGAACAAGGAAGGGATACACATACCCTTGTAGCGTGAACAAGATGAGAAGAAACAAACAAAGGTCGGACTCACAGCAAGTGCTTCAGCCGCAACCCTAGCCAAGACTTCTTCGAAAAACTGCCAAAGAAACCCACACTCGAATCCTTCCTCTCCTGCTGTGGTATGCGACAGAAACACCACAAGGATCTCCTTTGCAGCCTTGGTTTGGAACAGAGAAGAAAATAATGTAGCAGCCGAGTTTGTGTAATGTGATATTAGGGTTTTGAGAGTGAGAAGGAAAATGAGTACAATTAGGTCATTATATTAAGAACATAAGGGAACGTTTTGGGCTGGAAAGTGGGCCGGGTAATAGGGATAAGGATGGGTCGAGTCTCATTCAAAGTCACAGGTATTTAGACTAATCTAAATATCTAATTTTCACCAAGCAGTTACTTAAACTAATTTGCATGACATGATAGGACTCCCGATAGAATTTGTCAATGCGGTGGTTAATAATAGTATTGCTAAGTTCTCACTGTATAATTCTTATTTCAAAAGTCACCAGTATTGAATGCGTGCCTTGCACCTTTATTGGAAGATTTCATCGATTAAGTATTTATGTGTTAAGTGTGTAGACTTATAAATTGTGTACAAAACTTTAGTTAATTTCGGCCTACATAAACCTTTTAAATGAGCCATACTTTTAATTATAAGGTTCACGCATCATCTCGTATTTTACTTTAGGTTATCTGTTCATATCGTATGGTTTGGAGTCATAACATGTTATATAACTCAAGTTTTAATTTATGGCGTATTTTATAAGTTCCCAAAATTTCAAAATTAGAGGGTATTTTGGTCATTTCAGATTGTGGTAAACTTTGGGGTTTTACATGCTAGTTCAAGTAGAAGGTACTGCTAGTAGAGAATGGTACTGCTGATCAGTGAGTCATAGAGCTGCTACAAGGATAAGATCGAAGAAGATATTATTTGTATGAGTCACTCTTATGCAAAAATAATATCTAGATATGTTCTCAGTCAACAAGTTGATGCATGTGCTTGCATTAATTCATTTGAACAACTTGTGAGATATAAACTTCTATACGCTAGCTCGACTTGATCTTTTGTAAGACAAGTGTTGATTAGACTTAAAGTAATATTGTAAGAGATCTCTTGGACTATAAAAGAGATCTTAGATTAGTGATTATATATGTGAAAATATACGAACATATATCTGTTAAGACATAGAACAAACAAAAACATATATCACAAATCTAGAAACATAAGATTCAAGGTCTTTGTAACCCTAGTGATAAACACAAGATCACTCGTATTATTTTGAATAATATTGAATCGTTTAGTGATAAACTTTCTTTGTTCATTGTTAAGTAACAAACATAATTCTTCCATTTCCATAACATACATAACCTTCTAAGTGTGATTAAGTAAATTCCGCGTACTTAATCATATAAACTCAATATATCATTACACACAAAGTATACAAGGTTTAACCATCTTAACCGTGTGTCGAATTATTCTCAAGTTTTTTCGAGGACCAAATTGAGAGAAGAGAAAATACTTTTTTATCAAAATTTGTTTATGTGACAGTTTTCTACTGGGTTACACGCGACCATGAGAAGTCCTCACAAGTTCTTATGAGGATCACAAGTCCAAATTTATAAACCTTTAAAATTAACTATAATGCGCAAACAGTGGCGGAGCTAAACAAAATTCTTGGGAGGGCCGAAACAATTTTTTTCCGAAAGAACATTGGATGAGAGGGCCGAGATAGAAAAAAAATTTAACACATGAAATCGCAAAAAAATACACTAACGGGCTTAGGCCTAAAGGATCGGGACCCTTCCCGGTCCCTTAATAGCTCCGCCCTTGTGCGCAAAGGCCCTCTATCTTGGTCTCTTACTGATATTTCTCTATTTAGAATGGGTTTTAGTATTAGACGTAGATGACCCAAGCCCGGTACATTGAATAAAAAAAATATCGAATGTTGGGCATGTTTGGTAAACAAGTTTTATAATTTTTTTTTTAGAGCTCTAATCTTTTTATTTTTGAAAGCGTTTAAATATTTCTAAAGCTTTTTACATTTTTAATTACTGAGATACCCTTTTGTTATTTATGTGATCAAACGAAAATCATGAAGGTTTATTAGATTGTCCAAGCTGACACCACTAGATACTACTATACTATGTAATGAACATTTTTTTAGTGTGAATCGGTTTTCATTTATACATCAATCCAGCTAGCTTATAATCATATAACTATAAAATTCAAATCTTAAAGATATATCCACAAAAGGTGTGAATTAGCATCAACACCTTAATCTCGGGTGTCTTTTGGCACCAGCCATGTCTACTTGATAAGGAATCCCCCCGGCAACTCTCCTGATCCAATGAGACACCAACTGGAATGAGCACGAGTTAAGACTAGAACCCGAGACTATTTATCCATAAAATCTCTCCAGTTGGCCGATGAGTTTTTCGGAAGTGTGTATCAACTCATAATATAAATTAGTATCACATTTACCGAGTTATGATGAACGGTAGCCAGTTGAAATGAGACCGAAAAATAACAGAAAAAAAAATTGCAAACACCTTCCCCCCCCCCCCCCTCTCGCTGGGACTATCGATCCAAACACCATTTTCCTTTCTATACTATCGATCCAAACACTTTCCTTTCTATACTATCGATCCAAACACCATTTTCCTTGATGTAACGAAAAAATTGCAAACACCTTCCCTCGACTAACATAAGATTTTTAAAAAAAAAAAATGTTGAAGTTTAGTATATGTTAAAAAAATAACAAAATGCCCCCCCGGACTATGTGGCACACTACAAAAATTACTTAGTGCTTTTAGCAATTTACGGTTTTTGTTATATTTGGCATTTTTACTAAAAAAAACCCGATGAAAAGGTCTTTAAATTGCGAATAAAATGAGTCCAATATCGTAATACTTTTTAATAACGTGCGATTTTATAAAAAATATTGAACTTTAATATATGCATTTGCATTTAGATTGTTGGGCTAATTACTTTAATATATGAGAACTTTAATAGTGATGTTGTGTCATATTCTCAATCAAATCATAAGCTTCTTGAGGAGTTTTTCGCATGAGATTGCCTCCGGCAGCCAACATGATTTTGTCTTGATCAATCGGAGTTATGCCACTATAAAAGGTTAGGATTTGATCAAGAAGCAAAATTTTGTGATCAAGACATTTCCGTAACAAAGATTTGAATCGTTCCCAAGCTTCAAATACTGACTCAATGGGTAATTGCTGGAAATTCAGAATGCCTTTCTGAAGCTGCACCGTTTTAGAATGTGGAAAGTATTTTGTAAGAAACTTGACGAACATCTCTTCCCAAGTATGAATTGAGTGGGTTCTAAGAGTATAAAACCAAGATTCAGCGTGGTGGGATAAAGAGAACGGAAAAAGATTCAAACGAATGTTATCTTGAGAAACTCCTTTCTGTTTCATGGATTGAGTGATAGATATGAACTTGTTTAGGTGCTCGTTTGCATCTTCATCTCGAAATTCGTAGAATTGGCAATTTTTCCGGATCAGCCGAACCATATGATTTTTCAATTTGAAATCGGTTCCCGAGACTGATGTAGGAGTGATCGGTCCTCCTCTACCGATCAATGTTGGACGATAGAAATCCTCCATGGTCCGAGGATCATGGGGATTGTATGATGGAAAACCGATCATTGCAGAGAATTAAACAATGAGAGGGTAAGAAGATAAGAATTAAACATTTAAGAGGAATAAGAAGAATATTTTTGAATTTTTATAATTAAAAATATTTTAACAAACATAAAGGGAAAAAGGAAAAAGGAAAAAAAAATTTTGAAAAGAAAATCTTTTTGGGTTTTTATATTAAAGAAAAATTAATCACAATATTTTTGGTATCGATCCCTCAACCGATATTCGTTTCTCTCAAGACTACTCGCAGAGTGGCGGAGAAGCAAAGGTTCGCTCGAAAGCTGATTAAAAACCCGCCTCTTTCGGTTCGTCAATTTAATGACAAACCATCCTTAAACCACTTGTATAGGTTGTAATCTAAAGATAATCCGAAATCAAATGATTTCATGATTGTTTTGTTGTTTTTCAATTTTTTTTGGTGTTGTAAACACTTTAGGAAAAGTGTTATTGGTATTTTTATGATTTATTTATTTATTTTTATTTTGAAAATATTAACAAAAATACTGAAAACCTTCACAAAGAAGGGTTTTCAAAACACGAATCGACAAACGAGATTTAAAAATTCGCTACAACCTTCCCCGGCAGCGGCGTCAAAAATTGATTCGATGGAATCAACACATATTTTTCTAAGGAAACACAAGTGAAGTATGTGTAACCCGGTTCGTTATCCCCGATGAAGGATGAATGGAATTTGTGAGATCGGGTTTGTGAATCGTGTTTGAAATATGAAAATGGAGCGATTTTGGATTTTGATTAAATTTAAATAACCTACAACTACGGGAAACATAAATAGGCTAAAGGAAACTTATACATATAAATCTACAAAACACATATTTGCAAAACGCAAAGAAAACAAATAACGTAATTAAAACCGGGAAAACGCGAGACTACAACGTGAAATCTAAGAATTATTAACCCTACGGATACCAAATTAATTTTTCTATGTTCTAAATGATAAAAGAAATTTTTTTTAAAAAAAGAATTACATTTTTTTGACTTTTTAATGATTAAATACGAATTAAAAACAAATTAAAAGAAAATAAATAATAGAAAATACTAAACTAGAAGAGAAAAATCTGAGATTTTTTTATAAAAATACTTTAAGCTATGCAGAAGCTTGGAAAAATGAAAAAGGAGTCCTAGCTTATTTCAATAAGCTGGGAAAAAGCCAATAAGTTTGAATAGCTAATAAGGAGACAAGGGTTATAAATTAAATGTTGCAAATATAAAACGAAAAAGTCCCTAGGGCGGATGGTTTGGCTGTGTGTGTGTGGTGACTTCAGGGACCAGGGTTCGAATCCCTTGGTACCTTTTTGCAAAAATTATTTTTTTTTTTGTGAAAAATTTTAAAAACAAACTTTTTTATAAGCTAAAAAGTAGCAACAAAAAAAAAGAAATATTTTTACTTTTTATGAAATAAGCCAGAAAAAGCTTAAATAAGAAGACAGTTATGACTAAAAAGCTTCAAAGCTAAAATGAAAACTGATGAACTAAGTAAAAGCTATGAGCTGAGACCTAATGACTAAATAAGCTATTACTACTCTTAACCTAACCTGAATAAGCAGATTTAACTAAATTAGCTAATCCTAATAAGCTGAAAACAAAATGAGAAAAACTGATAAACCTAGGGACCAAACAGACCCTAAGGGCACTACTTGCAGACTATATATAAGCTAACAAATAAGCTCCAAACAGCAAATCAAGCAGAGGTATCAGAAGCTTATACTATGAGCTACTTTTAAACCAAAAATCAAGCAGTAAGCAATTCAAGATAAGCAGATATGATCCCAAGAAAAAGCTGTCATAGAACACTGAGACTATGATGCAGGGCAAGCAACAGCCTAGGAGGGGCTTTATAGGGCTATTCCAACTTATTTTTTAGCATTCAAACTAGTTTCAAATTGCAAAAACTCAGTTGACTTATGAAGATTAGCTACTAGACTATCCAAAAAACCATTTTTTAAACACTTTCAAAACCTTATGATGCTTCAAAATGCCCCAAGAACATACCCATGCAGACAGAAATTACCAAAACCTGACTTTTTGGGAAAACCATACTTTTGACTTTTTTGAACTTTAATTGCCTCTAAATGACTGAGAATGATAAAATAAGCTAAGTTTAGACCTAATTAAGCTAGTTAAGTTAATATTGAACCTATTTTGATGAAATTGAACCTTATACCAACTGTTCTGAGCAGACAAGTAAGGATTTAAGCCAATTTTGACTTTTTGATTAATAACCTATGAATTTTATGCTTAAACTAACCTAATAGAACCTAATGGATACTGTCTAAGCTAAATTAAGCACTCAGAAATACCAAAAACTCAGAAATACAGGTAAAACCAAACACCCCTTAATCAAGCTGTTTATGAACTGTCAAACTAGAAACCACCAAATAAAACCATTAATCTATTTAACCACTGATTACCTAACTTTTATATCAACTAAAAAGCAATCTACAAGCACTAAATTCAGCAGAAACTAGATTAAGCTAAAATGACTATAAAATGGTAAAATGAGCAATAATGAGAACTAGTAGCTGGAAACAAGTAATGAGGCAATAAATCAACACAAGTAAGCTAGATAAGCAGTAAAACACAAATAAGCACTAATTTAAGCAGATGAACAGTACTTTGACTTTACTTGACCAAATAAGAAAATTAGAATTTCATTAACTAATTGGGAATTACAATATTGGAAAGATAAAAATACAAGTACCTTAACTAATTTTTAAGCTAAAATAAACCTGAATTTCAACTGAAATTCTCTAACCTATTTATACTAATCTAAAAAACTAAGGGTCTTCACTCTTTGTGCTTCTTTTGTGAGATAAAACAGCTTTGGAGTCCTTGTGTGCTTCTTGGGATTAAATCCCAGCCCTTGGTTTAAAGTTGGAGTGATCTCAGCCCTTAAATTGATTTGGCGCCCAAATGTACACACGGATTGATGACATGGCGTGGTATCTCGTGAAGTATTTTTGGCTTGGAGTGGGGTGGAGTGTCTAGGAGGGGGAAGGTGGAGTATGGCAGTGATAATAGCAGAGGTAGAGGTGATGATGGTGTTGGGAGTGCTTTTGGCGGGCAAAAGGTGAGAGAGGGAAAGACTGAGGGTTGACCTGGCTTTTATTAACTTAAAAGGTACGGGTTGGGTTTAGGATTTAATTAGGATTTGGTTTTTTTGGGGATTTATTAGTTTTAGGTAATTAGGGTAATTAGGGTTAAGGTAAATGGTAAAAAAATAGGTTTTGGTGATCCAATGTTAAACCCCGGGTTTGACTTTGACTCCGTCTTCACATGATCAAATGCACCAATATTGTCGAGAAGATCCAAAAATGTCCGTTTTCGCTCCGTTTTCAATCCTTTGTACCTGAAATACATAAAAACACAAACCAAGGATATCTGCAGTATAAATTGGGCATTTTTGGTCATTTTTGTGTCTTTTGTGGGTATAAAATGATGAGTATTTACACACTCATCAATCCCCCACACTAAACTATTGCTAGTCCCTAGCAATCCGATCATATGAAGTAATGAAAGGATCAAAAGAATACCAAGTATACCCCGTTTCGACTTTTTATTAAATGCGAGAAATTTAAACTAAAAACAAAAATAGATAACATGCTTGATTTCCAAAAATGGTATCATGGAACGGGATTCACACATAATGGGTGTCTCCAGGGAATTGAAATCGTCATCCTCTTTTTATACTCCCTACTAAGCTTAAATTCAATGTGCAAATGTTTTAGTAAAATGCCAACACTACTTATACTAATAATCTATGTAAGTCGAGACTTAACTTTTCACTCCCATATTTATTCAAGTTAGGTGACTGTGCTTGATTTTCAAAATTTTGATCACAAAAATCGACGTTTTTATAAGATTTTGACTAATACTAGTTGAAAGATAGATTTAAAATTTACAACAAGCAAGTTTCAAAACTTTATTCAACACATCAAAACTTATTGCATTTTGCAATATCATTCCATTTTATTTTATTTTTTTTCTTTTCATTTTTTCATTTTTTTTTATTTTTTTATTTATTTCTTTATTTTTTTATTTTTTATTTTTTACTTGTGTAACATAAACTAATGGAGTTTCACGGGAACCAAGACCTTACACCTTCCGGAATAAAGGATCCAAGGGCCGTTACAACGGAGAGTTCCAAGACTCTAAACATTCCTGAAATGAGGATCCAAGGGTGTTAGACCAAGACCTCACACATTCCTGAATTAGAGGTCCAAGGGCCGATGTAAGAGGGTAGCCAAGACCTAAATGCCTTCCAGAAATAAGGATCCAAGGGCCGATCTTGAATCGTAGCCTTTTTTGCACATACTTTTATTACTTAACTTTTGCAACTATGACATATGCTTGTTCCGAAGTTTAAATAAATCTTTGAACTAGTATTTTTCAAAATCGTATAAAAAATGATTTTGTGTGTTCAAATGTTTGAAAATAAGCACTTATTAAGTCAGATTAGTTATCTCCTGGGAGGAAAAGCCATAGATTACTTATATAAGCTCTAAAGAAAACCAACTATTCTACGCCTAGCATTTTCATTTGCACATATCATAAAACCTTAGTCTAATCGTTAAGGAAGCAGCCAGATCAATACTCTGGCAGAGTCTGGATTCCCTTTGTTCTAACCTAATCAAGACTAAACATAACACAATTTTTTATTGCAATTTCTTATCTAAAAACGAAAAAAAAAATTAAAATTTTGGCCAAAACGGGGGTACTAGGGCACTAGAAGGTAAAAATGTGACAAAATTCGCGAGAATTCCCCCCCACACTTAGAATTGAATATTGCCCTCAATATTCAAAGTACCGGCTATTATGCCGACACTTAGAACGTAAAAAGGTAATACTAATAGCCAAGTGTGTGACATAAATCTCATTTTTCACAAACAGGATTAAAAAGATATCCATAGATAAACGTTGGCAAAAAAAATCGGATATTGGGTAGCTGGATTGAAAACAGGCGCATCAATCATCACGATCTAATGGAAACCTGCAAACAAGAGCAAACAATACACAAAACAAAGCACAGTAGAGGAATCCCCCCACACTTAGTGTTAGAAAATAGGAAGAAGTCAGAAACATGGGTTGTCACCCATGAAATGCTAATGTTTTTGTTAACCGAGTCACTAGCTTGACTCGACCCCGAATTCATTTGTTCTTGGGGAAGCATGTGGAAGAGAAAATCTCCATCGGACTTTCATTCAAGATTTTTGGATAAACATTGAAGTACTTGAAAGTTCCACTCCGATGAGATACACCCGGCTTAAAAGAATGATAAATGGAGATGACGGGGTCAAAAATGGTGTCTTCACTCCCGAACGAGTGAAGAAGAGGAGAAATCACATTACATGTGATTAAGGGAGAAAAGATTCTGATAGTAATTGGGAGAAAATCTCCATCATTATCAAGTTTGTCATTTGAGCTCTTAAGATCATGATCTAAAAGCACCTCAGGGGGGAGATTAAAGATTGCGTCTTTAACAAGCAATATATTGCTCACTAAAGATCACGTCTCCCTCCAAGTCCTTAGAGTAATCATACTCCGGAGGAGATATGATGTGAGAGAGTTCATCGGCAAACTCCCCCAGACTAGAGGCACAATTAGTTGACTGATCATGACTTAGCAAAAATTCCAATTCTATCATATCAGATTCAAAGTTGAAATTTCCCTCTTCATCCCCAGGTGGGGTGGGATAAATGTGAGCGAGTTCATCGATGAACTCCTCAATAAGAGAATCCTCTTTATGAAGTATGTCTTTGAGCTTGGGCTCAGGAGGGATATACGGAGGTGGGACATGTGCTGTACTTTGTGTGCTAGAAGTTTGCACTTCGTCCATTAATGTCTCCGTATCTGACTCATCACTTAGCAAATCCTTAAGTAAAAGAATATCTCCCTCCGGATCAAGATAAGTATCATCAATTTCTGGTGAAATTGAATCATCAAGAGCAAGAAAAGCGTCGGTCTCTTTTAAGAGAAGATCACAATCCTCGAAGGAGGTGAGAGACGCGATAACAGAATCAAAAGAGGGAGTGGGATTGCCACTCAATGGAGGAATTGATTTCTGATCGTCTTCTTCTACTAAAGGTTCATCCTTATCACTCTCATCCTGGTTATGAATACCAAAACTTTGATTATCTGAATTTAGAGTAAAAGGATTTGTGATGGTCATATCAAATGTTTGAGAAGTAGAATCAGGAAGATCGAGAGGTTCCTCGGATACCCTTGGGATTGGAACAAGGCCGTCAATTTCCTTAAGAGGATTGATTTCGACTTCCTTGTCCCCCATTAAAAAAGGTATCTGAATGGTCCTCATTTGATTTCTCTTCATCAAAAGGGTCATCCTCATCACTTTCATCTGAGTATGAATAGCGGATAGTGTAAGGATGACTTGGTCCTTGCTGGCAATCTTGATTTATATAACTTTTGTGATTGCCAAGGACCCCAATTTGTGCAATCTCAGCGGGAATGTAATCGGAATAATTATCACTCAAAACAGTGGTGGAGTCATAAAGGGCTCCAGTATCCCGCTGATAGTGATGTTGTGTCATATTCTCGATCAAATCATAAGCTTCTTGAGGAGTTTTTCGCATGAGATTGCCTCCGGCAGCCAACATGATTTTGTCATGATCAATCGGAGTTATGCCACTATAAAAGGTTAGGATTTGATCAAGAAGCAAAATTTTGTGATCAGGACATTTCCGTAACAAAGATTTGAATCGTTCCCAAGCTTCAAATACTGACTCAATGGGCAATTGCTGGAAATTCAGAATGTCTTTCCGAAGCTGCACCATTTTAGAATGTGGAAAGTATTTTGAAAGAAACTTGACGAACATCTCTTCCCAAGTATGAATTGAGTGGGTTCTAAGAGTATAAAACCAAGATTCAGCGTGGTGGGATAAAGAGAACGGAAAAAGATTCAAACGAATGTTATCTTGAGAAACTCCTTTCTGTTTCATGGATTGAGTGATAGATATGAACTTGTTTAGGTGCTCGTTTGCATCTTCATCTCGAAATCCGTAGAATTGGCAATTTTGCCGGATAAGCCGAACCATATGATTTTTCAATTTGAAATCGGTTCCCGAGACTGATGTAGGAGTGATCGGTCCTCCTCTACCGATCAATGTTGGACGATAGAAATCCTCCATGGTCCGAGGATCATGGGGATTGTATGATGGAAAACCGATCATTGCGGAGAATTAAACAATGAGAGGGTAAGAAGATAAGAATTAAACATTTAAGAGGAATAAGAAGAATATTTTTGAATTTTTATAATTAAAAATATTTTAACAAACATAAAGGGAAAAAGGAAAAAGGAAAAAAAATAAATTTTGAAAAGAAAATCTTTTTGGGTTTTTTATATTAAAGAAAAATTAATCACAATATTTTTGGTATCGATCCCTCAACCGATATTCGTTTCTCTCAAGACTACTCGCAGAGTGGCGGAGAAGCAAAGGTTCGCTCGAAAGCTGATTAAAAACCCGCCTCTTTCGGTTCGTCAATTTAATGACAAACCATCCTTAAACCACTTGTATAGGTTGTAATCTAAAGATAATCCGAAATCAAATGATTTCACGATTGTTTTGTTGTTTTTCAATTTTTTTGGTGTTGTAAACACTTTAGGAAAAGTGTTATTGGTATTTTTATGATTTTTTTTTTTTTTTTTTTTTTGAAAATATTAACAAAAATACTGAAAACCTTCACAAAGAAGGGTTTTCAAAACACGAATCGACAAACGAGATTTAAAAATTCGCTACAACCTTCCCCGGCAGCGGCGCCAAAAATTGATTCGATGGAATCAACACGTATTTTTCTTAGGAAACACAAGTGAAGTATGTGTAACCCGGTTCGTTATCCCCGATGAAGGATGAATGGAATTTGTGAGATCGGGTTTGTGAATCGTGTTTGAAATATGAAAATGGAGAGATTTTGGATTTTGATGAAATTTAAATAACCTACAACTACAGGAAGCATAAATAGGCTAAGGGAAACTTATACATATAAATCTACAAAGCACATATTTGCAAAACGCAAAGAAAACAAATAACGTGATTAAAACCGGGAAAACGCGAGACTAAAACGTGAAATCTAAGAAGTATTAACCCTACGGATACCAAATTAATTTTCCTATGTTCTAAATGATAAAAGAATTTTTTTTTTAAAAAGAATTACATTTTTTGACTTTTTAATAATTAAATACGAATTAAAAACAAATTAAAAGAAAATAAATAATTAAAAATACTAAATTAGAAGAGAAAAATCTGAGATTTTTTTATAAAAATAATTTAAGCTATGCAGAAGCTGGGAAAAATGAAAAAGGAGTCCCAGCTTATTTCAATAAGCTGGGAAAAAGCCAATAAGTTCGAATAGCTAATAAGGAGACAAGGGTTATAAATTAAATGTTGCAAATATAAAACGAAAAAGACCCTAGGGCGGATGGTTTGGCTGTGTGTGTGTGGTGACTTAAGGGACCAGGGTTCGAATCCCTTGGTACCTTTTTGCGAAAATTATTTTTTTTTTGTTAAAAATTTTAAAAACAAACTTTTTTATAAGCTAAAAAGTAGCAACAAAAAAAAAAGAAATATTTTTACTTTTTATGAAATAAGCCTGAAAAAGCTTAAATAAGAAGACAATTATGACTAAAAAGCTTCAAAGCTAAAATGAAAACTGATGAACTAAGTAAAAGCTATGAGCTGAGACCTAATGACTAAATAAGCTATTACTACTCTTAACCTAACCTGAATAAGCAAATTTAACTAAATTAGCTAATCCTAATAAGCCTAATAAGCTGAAAACAAAATGAGAAAAACTGATAAACCTAGGGACAAAACAGACCCTAAGGGCACTACTTGCAGACTATATAAAAGCTAACAAATAAACTCCAAACAGCAAATCAAGCAGAGGTATCAGAAGCTTATACTATGAGCTACTTTTAAACCAAAAATCAAGCAGTAAGCAATTCAAGATAAGCATATATGATCCCAAGAAAAAGCTTTTATAGAACACTGAGACTATGATGCAGGGCAAGCAACAGCCAAGGAGGGGCTTTATAGGGCTATTCCAACTTATTTTTTAGCATTCTAACTATTTTCAAATTGCAAAAACTCAGTTAACTTATGAAGATTAGCTACTAGACTATCCAGAAAACCATTTTTTAAACACTTTCAAAACCTTATGATGCTTCAAAATGCCCCAAGAACAGACCTGTGCAGACAGAAATTACCAAAACCTGACTTTTTGGGAAAACCATACTTTTAACTTTTTTGAACTTTAATTGCCTCTAAATGACTGAGAATGATAAAATAAGCTAAGTTTAGACCTAATTAAGCTAGTTAAGTTAATATTGAACCTATTTTGATGAAATTGAACCTTATACCAACTGTTCTGAGCAGACAAGTAAGGATTTAAGCCAATTTTGACTTTTTGATTAATAACCTTTGAATTTTATGCTTAAACTAACCTAATAGAACCTAATGGATACTGTCTAAGCTAAATTAAGCACTCAGAAATACCAACAACACAGAAATGTAGGTAAAACCAAACACCCCTTAATCAAGCTGTTTATGAACTGTCAAACTAGAAACCACCAAATAAAACCATTAATCTATTTAACCACTGATTACCTAACTTTTATATCAACTAAAAAGCAATCTACAAGCACTAAATTCAGCAGAAACTAGATTAAGCTAAAATGACTATAAAATGGTAAAATGAGCAATAATGAGAACTAGTAGCTGGAAACAAGTAATGAGGCAATAAATCAACACAAGTAAGCTAGATAAGCAGTAAAACACAAATAAGCACTAATTTAAGCAGATGAACAGTACTTTGACTTTGGTTGACCAAATAAGAAAATTAGAATTTCATTAACTAAAATTGGGAATTACAATACTGGAAAGATAAAAATACAGGTACCTTAACTAATTTTTAAGCTAAAATAAACCTGAATTTCAACGGAAATTCTCTAACCTATTTATACTAATCTAAAAAACTAAGGGTCTTCACTCTTTGTGCTTCTTTTGTGAGATAAAACAGCTTTGGAATCCTTGTGTGCTTCTTGGGATTAAATCCCAGCCCTTGGTTTAAAGTTGGAGTGATCTCAGCCCTCAAATTGATTTTGGCGCCCAAATGGTCACACGGATTGGTGACATGGAGTGGTATCTCGTGAAGTATTTTTGGCTTGGAGTGGGGTGGAGTGTCTAGGAGGGGGAAGGTGGAGTATGGCAGTGATATTAGCAGAGGTAGAGGTGATGATGGTGTTGGGAGTGCTTTTGGCGGGCAAAAGGTGAGAGAGGGAAAGACTGAGGGTTGACCTGGCTTTTATTAACTTAAAAGGTACGGGTTGGGTTTAGGATTTAATTAGGATTTGGTTTTTTGGGATTTATTAGTTTTAGGTAATTAGGGTAATTAGGGTTAAGGTAAATGGTAAAAAAAAAATAGGTTATGGTGTCGGGTTCGTTTTTCCAAGCTCAATCCAATGTTAAACCCCGGGTTTGACTTTGACTCCGTCTTCACATGATCAAATGCACCAATATTGTCGAGAAGATCAAAAAATGTTCGTTTTCGCTCCGTTTTCAATCCTTTGTACCTAAAATACATAAAAACACAAACCAAGGATATCTGCAGTATAAATTGGGCATTTTTGGTCATTTTTGTGTCTTTTGTTGGTATAAAATGATGAGTATTTACACACTCATGACACAATAACAAAAAAATTACAAGTATGATACATTTTCAAACAATTAGCCCCATATTGTTTGAGCTAAACCCTATTGTAACAATTCACAATTTTGAAGTCATTATTTAACTATTTAATTTACTTAATATTTTTATTTTTAAGAAAATTTACTCTTGCGAGTAACTAGATAGGTTATTTCGTGTACATCGTTAAACGTACATTTAACTTAAACCGACACCTGACAATACTCAATATATCTATTTTTATGCATTTTGGTTTCTTATAATCAAAAATTAAATATCTCATTTTTACTTTTGCATTTTTAGTTAAACTTGCACATTTTGCGCTTTGTGCGGTTTCAATTTTTAAACATCAAGTAATCACCTAACAACCTCAAAGATCACCTAAAATATCAAAATAGGTTTTGATGTCAAGTTTTAATATTTTTGTAAGTTTTGTATTTTTATGTTACCCGATTTTAAATTTCGCGTCTTAAAAACTTAACGTTTGTAATTACCGGGATCAAACTACACACTCTAAACAAAATATTGTACAAAATAAATTAATTTTCTCTTGTGCTCTATTCTTGTCCCACATCAACACATCATTATTCAATTCCAAAAATCTTCATGAGTCATATGTTACGATGTCTCATTTTAGTACAAGTGAAGAAACACGTGTGTTTCACTAAGCAAAAAGTCACCAACTCATTTAATGGGTATGTTTGGCAACAATAGCTGTTGCTGGTGTTGATACTGAAAAAGATTAAAATTATAGATTTTTTTTTTTTTTTTTTTTTTTTTTTTTTTTTTTTTTTTTTTTTTTGTAGTGATGTTTGGCAAACTAGCTGAAATTGTAAATTAAAAGTGTAAAATGACAAAATTGAAGATTATTTAAAAAAAAAAAAAAAAACTATAACCCCCATAATCTTTCATAAGTTGGTTCAAGGAACTTTTATTTTTGGAGATTATTTTTACTATAATCTTTCATAAGTTGTTCAGCCAAACTATGCTACTTTTTAGACAAAAGATTATTTTGTGGAAAAAAAAAAAAAAAAAAAAAAAAAGTTGTAGCCCTCATAATCTCTTATAATTTGCGCCACCAAACACAGCCAATATCTAGATCTCACCAAAATTTCATATTTTCTTGTTCCTTCTTTTGTGGTGCCGTACACTAAAACCATCACAAACACCATCATTATCAAATTTCTTTGCTAGTTTATGTGCTCATCTTAAAGATCTAGTACTCTTTCATCTTGATTTCTCTTGTATTCCATCTCATTTGTGTAAGAAACCACACAATATTTTTCATATCACTATTGGTCTATACTTCATTTCATGTATTTTTCATGTTTCATATGCTTGTTGTATTAATTATTGCATTGTACATAGCTTAAATTACTTAAAACTATGATTGGGATTAAGTTTGCAAAGACCTTACTGACCAGGGACTGTTTTCGTAATTACTGCACTAACTCAGTACACTTTGAGACTTAGGTAAAAACATATGACTGTAGATCTATCTCTTAGCTTTGATTTTCCGGGTATTTGGACATGAGACGATACCCGATAAATTAACTAAAAAATAAACGGCAAAGGTTGTCGGAAAAAGCACACCAGATTTGGATGGCTAAAAAGTCTAAAAAGTTGTATAGAACCCTCTGTTGGACAAAACATAAAAGTTGTAGGTAACACATTAACTTAAACGTAGCAAAAAACCCCGCATAAAAAGGAGTTACGGAACTCAACTTATCGCAAAATCGGTGGGACTGTTTGGTGATGTCCCGATCAGACTTGACATATTAGAGTAAAATGGTAATTTCACTTAAGTTATATAATTTTCAGAATAGTGGGACCCACAAATCTGATTAGTACACTTAAATACCTTTCTGAAAATATAAAATTTGTAATATAACTCCTTACGGGTTAGGAGAAACGGAGTTTTTGGTAACGAATATCCACTTTTAGTCAAAACCCGCCCTTAATCTAAAATTCTATAACTTATCAAAATTTACTTAAAAATAAGTCAAATATATTTTTATGACATCTAAAAACACTATAAATGACAATAAAAATTATGGATTTATTTTACAAACTTAAAAATATATAAACTATAATTTTGTTAACATATGATGAATTTTTCACTTACCCGAAATGGTAGGACCCACTTTCGGAAATAAAACCCGATAAACTTACCTTTGGACAATTTGACCACATATTGACACAATAGGATTTTTAGACTATAAAATATCATAAAACCCGAACTTAGGACGACATATATATTAGGGCTCGTAACACTTTCCTAACTTGTCAATTTTAGTCCCCGTCACTTTATAAACTTTAAAAACTCTATGTACAATTGCATGATTGATATAATGAATATTTAAAACTTTCTTGCATCCATATTCTATTATTTTAAAAAAAAAACTAAGACTCAACATACTATTTTAGGTTGCTCGTAGGACTTCTCGGTTTACCCGTTACTCTACTTACATCTTGATATTCACTTTTGTTACGGCGAGTTCATGGCCCCACTTTAACTCTTAAACTGTTTATAAACCCATTGGGGGAGATACATGCTATTTTACAATTTTGACACAAGTGCTTTAAATTATATGCTTATCAGAACATATTATTGCTAAAGTACCGATATTGCCAAAATAAGACCTTAATGAATCATGAATCATTAATCACTTGCGAGTGAACGCGAATATTGTGAATAGGCCTATTAGGATTGATGAATCCCGTTTGTGTTGATTGGATAAACAACCGAACACACTATATTTGAAATTTAGGTAAAATGGCAATTTACCTTTCAGGGCATTGGTTCATTCAATGAACTTTCAGTCAGTTTGAGTATCATGAGCTTAAAGCAATAATTATTATTTCATAATTGTATTCGCAGCAATTATTATTTTAACTTAAAATCTTGTGGTCCATTATTTATTTATAAACCTATGAATTTCACTCAACATTTGTGTTGACTTTTTAGCATGTTTTATCTCAGATTTTAAGGTATTTGGCAAGCATAAAGTCACACGGAGATTGTTTTGAGGGCTTGTATTGTGTTATCATTCGATAAACTCTTGAAAACTTTTATGTTAATACATCATGTTTTCTAAAATTACTTGGGACCTCTTGTAACTATGATGTTTTATTATAATCGAATGATAAACTTTTAAAAACGTCTCATTTAGAGTCGTTTTCTATGATTATGACTGTTGTACTAATAAGTAGCACCCCAATGATATTACATTCCGCTGCGATATTTTGGGGGTCTTACAGTTTGGTACCAGGGCCATGGTTATAGAGAACCAGGTCGCATTTTTTTTACCTAGACTATAACCGCTTTATATATATATATATATATATATATATATATATATATATATATATATATATATATATATATATATATATACTAGACTTCAAAGC